>ML308623.1:0-15595 GCA_005239505.1 Nicotiana paniculata | reverse complement strand
TGCCTGTATTATCGCCTGCCATGGTCCAGGCCAGACGCCTTGGTACGGAGTCGGTACCGGATTAAATGATATTTGTCCCAGATTTGAAATACGACCCAAGGAACCATAACCAATGATTTGAAATGATCAAGTTAAATTTTTTGGCATTTTATGGAAATTAAACTGGAATTCTGCTGGTCGTACCTGTATTATCGCCTGCCATGGTCCAGGTCGGGCGCCTTGGTACGGAGCCGGTACCAGATCGCATGATATTTGTCTGGGACATCAAATATGACCCAAGGAACCATAACCAACGCTTCGAAATTACCAACTAAGATTTTTGGAATTTTATGGCAATTAAACTGGAATTCCGCCATGCGTGCCTGTATTATCGCCTGTCATGGTCCAGGCCGGACGCCTTTATACGGAGCCGGCACCGGATCGCATGATATTTGTCCGGAACATCAAATACGACCCAAGGAACCATAACCAATGCTTCGAAATGATCAAGTTACATTGTTTTGCATTTTATGGCAATTAATTTGGAATTCCGCCAGACATGCCTGCATTATCGCTTGCCATGGTCCAGGCCGGATGCCTTTGTACGGAGCTAGTACCGGATGGTATGGTATTTGTTCGAGACATCAAATAAGACACAAGGAACCATAACTAACGCTTCGAAATGACAAAGTTACATTTTTTGGCATTTTATGGCGATTAAACTTGAATTCCGCCAGTTGTGCCTGTATTATCGCCTGGCATGGTCCAGGCCGGACGCCTTGGTACGGAGCTGTTACCGGATCGCATGCTATTTGTACGTTAAATAAAATACGATCCAAGGAACCATAACCAACACTTCGAAATGATCAAGTTATATTTTTTGGCATTTTCTGGCAATTAAACAGGAATTCCGCCAGTCGTGCATGTTTTATCGCCTGCCATGGTCCAGGCCGGGCGCTTTGGTACGGAGCCGGTACCGGATCACATGATATGTTTCTGGGACATCAAATACAACCGAAGGAACCATAACTAACGGTTCTAAATGATCAAGTTACATTTTTTGGCATTTTATGAAAATTAAACTGGAATTTCGCTAGTCGTTATTATCGCCTCCTATGGTCGTGGACGGACGCCTTCGTACGGAGCCGGTACCAGATCGCATCATATTTGTCCGGGACATCTAATACGACCCAAGGAACCATGACCAACGCTTCGAAATGATCAAGTTACATTTTTTGGCATTTTATGGCAATTAAACTGGATTTCCGCCAGTCGTGCCTGTATTATCACCTGTCGTGGTCCAGGCCGGACGCCTTGGTACGTAGCCAGTATTGGATCACATGATATTTGTCTGGTACATTAAATACGGCCCAAGGAACCATAACCAACGGTTCAAAAATATCACGTTACATTTGTTTTTGCATTTTATGGCAATTAAATTGGAATTCCGCCAGTCGTGCCTGTATTTACGCCTGCCATGGTCCCGGCCAGACGCCTTAGTACGGTTCCGGTTTCGGATCGCATGATATATGCCAGGGACATCACATACGACCCAAGGAACCATAACTAACGGTTCGAAATGATCAAGTTACACTTTTTGGCATTTTATGGCAATTAACCTGGAATTCTGCCAGTCGTGCTTGAATTATCGCCTGACGTGGTCCATGCCGGACGCCTTGGTATGTAGTCGGTATTGGATCGCATGATATTTATCCGGGACATCAAACACGACTCAAAAACCATAACCAATGCTCCGAAATGATCACGTTACATTGTTTTTGCATTTTCTGGCAATTAGAAAGGAATTCCACCAGTCGTGCCTGTATTATAGACTGCCATTGTCCAAGTCGGACGCCTTGGTATGGAACCAGTACTGGATTGCATGATATTTTTCCGGGACATAAAATACAACCCAAGGAACCATATTTAACGCTTCGAAATGATCAAGTTACATTTTTTGGCATGTTATGGCAATTAAACTGGAATTTCGCCAGTCGTTATTATCGCCTGCCATGGTCCAGGCCTGAGGCTTGCTAAGGAGCCAGTACCGGATCGCATGATATTTGTCCGGGGAATCTAATACGACCCAAAGAACCATAAGCAACGCTTCTAAATGATCAAGTTACATTTTTTCGGATTTTATGGCCATTAAACTGGAATTCCGTAAGTCGTGCCTGTATTATCGCCTGCCATGGTTCAGGCTGGACGCCTTGGTACGTAGCCGGTACCGGATCTCATGATATTTGTCCTGGACATCAAATACAGCCCAAGGAACCATAACCAATGCTTCGAAATGATAAAGTTACATTTTTTGGACGTTTATGGCAATTTAACTGGAATTCCGCCAGTCGTGCCTGTATTATCGCCTGTCGTGGTCCAGGCCGTACGACTTGGTACGTAGGTCGTACCGGTTTGCATAATATTTGTTCGGGACATAAAATATGACCCAAGGAACCATAACCAACTCTTCAAAATGATCACGTTAAATTTTTTTTGCATTTTATGGCAATTAAACTGGAATTCCGCCAGTTGTGCCTGTATTATAGCCTGCCATGGTCCCGGCCAGACGCCTTAGTACGGATCCGGTACCGGATCGCATGATATTTGTCCGGGACATCAAATACGACCCAAGGAACCATAACTAACGCTTCGAAGTGATAAAGTTACATTTTTTTTGCTTTTTATAGCAATTAAACTGGAATTCCGCTAGTTGTGCCTGTATTATCGCCTACCATGGTCCAGGCCGGATGGCTTAGTACGGAGCCGATACTGAATCGCATGATGTTTTTTTGGGACATCAAATACGACCCAAGGAACCATAACCAACACTTTGAAATGATCACATTACATTTTTTTGCATTTTATGGCAATTAATCTGGAAATCCGCCAGTCGTGCCGGTATTATCTCCTGCCATGGTCCATGCCAGATGCCTTGGTACGGAGCCGGTACCGGATCATATGATATTTCTCCGGAACATGAAATATGACCCAAGGAACCATAACCAACGCTTCGAAATGATCAAGTTAGAATTTTTGGCATTTCATGGCAATTAAACTCGAATTCCGCCAATCGTGCCTGTATTATCGCCTGCCATGGTCCAGGCCGGACGCCTTGGTATGGAGCCGGTAGCGGATCGCATGATATTAGTCCGAAACAGAAAATATGATCCAAGGAACCATAACCAATGCTTCGAAATGATCAAGTTACAATTTGTTGGCATTTTATGGCAATTAAACTGGAATTCCGCCAGTCGAGCCTGTATTATCACCTGCCATGGTCCAGGCCTGACGCCTTGGTACGTTACCGGTGCCGGATCGCATGATATTTGTTCGGGACATCAAATACGACCCAAGGAACCATAACCAACGCTTCGAAATGTTCAAGTTACATTTTTTTTGCATTTTATGGCAATTAAATTTGAATTCCGCCAATCCTGCATGTATTATCGCCTGCCGTGGTCCAAGCCGGACGCCTTGGTACGGAGCCTGTGCCAGATCGCATGATATTTTTTCGGGACATCAAATACTACAGAAGAAACTATAACCAACATTTCGAAATGATCAAGTTACATTTTTGGCATTTTATGGCAATTAAACTGGAATTCCGCCAGTCGTGCCTGTATTATCGCCTGCCATGGTCTAGGCCGGACGCCTTGGTACGAAGCCGGTACTAGACGCATGGTATTATTCCGGGATATCAAATACGACCCAAGTAAAAATAACCAACGCTTCACAATGATCAAGTTATATTTTTGGCATTTTATGGCAATTAAACTGGAATTCCGCCAGTCAGGCCTGTATTATCTCCTGCCATGGTCCAGGTCGGACTCCTTGGTACTGAGCCGTTACCGGATCGCATGATATTTTTCCGGGACATCCAATAAGACCCAAGGAACCATAACCAACACTTCGAAATGATCAAGTTACACTTTTTCGCCTTTTCTTGCAATTAAACTGGAATTCTGCCAGTCGTGCATGTTTTGTCGCCTGCCATGGTCCAGGCTGGACGCCTTGGTACAGAGCCGGTACTGGATCGCATGATATTTTTCTGGGACATCAAATACAATCCAAGGAACCATAACTAACGCTTCGAAATGATCAAGTTACATTTTTTGGCATTTTATGGAAAGTAAATTGGAATTTCGCTAGTCGTTATTATCGCCTCCTATGGTCCTGGACGAACGCCTTCGTACGGAGCCGGTACAGGATCGCATGGTATTTTTCCGGGACATCTAATACGACCCAAGGAACCATAACCAACGCTTGGAAATGATCAAGTTACATTGTTTGGAATTTTATGGCAATTAAACTGGAATTCTGCTAGACGTGCCTGTATTATCGCTTACCATGGTCCAGGCCGGACGCCTTCGTACGGAGCCGGTACCGGATGGCATTATATTTTTCCGAGACATCAAATATGACATAAGTAACCATACCCAACTCTTTGAAATGATGAAGTTAAATTTTTTGGCATTTTATGGAAATTAAACTTGAATTTTGCCAGTCGTATATGTATTATCGCCTGCCATGGTCTAGGCCGGACGCCTTGGTACGGAGTCGGTACTTGATCGCATGATATTTTTCCGAGACATCAAATACGACACAAGGAATCATAACTAACGCTTCGAAATGATCATGTTACTTTTTTGGCATTTTATGGCAATTAAACTGGAATTCCGTCAATCGTGCTTGTATTATCGCCTGCCATGGTCCAGGCCAGACGCCTTGGTACGGAGCTAGTACCGACTCACATGATATTTGCTTGGTACATCAAATACGAACCAAGGAACCATAACCAACGCTTTGAAATGATCAAGTTACATTTTTTGGCATTTTATGGCAATTAAACTGGAATTCCGTCAATCGTGCTTGTATTATCGCCTGCCATGGTCCAGGCCAGACGCCTTGGTACGGATCTAGTACCGAATCACATGATATTTGTCTGGTACATCAAGTACGAACCAAGGAACCATAACCAACGCTTTGAAATGATCAAGTTACATTTTTTGGCATTTTATAGTAATTAAACTGGAATTCCGCCAGTCGTGCCTGTATTATCGCCTGCCATAGTCCAGGGAGACGCCTTTGTATGGACCCGGTATATGATGCCATGATATTTTCTCGAGACATCAAATATAAAACAAGGAACCATAACTAATGCTTTGAAATGATAGAGTTGCATTTTTTGACATTTTATGGCAATTAAACTGGAATTCCGCTAGTCGTGCCTGTATTATCGCCTGCCATGGTCCAGGCCAGACGCCTTGGTACGGAGCCGTACCGGATCGCATAATATTTGTCTGGGACATCACCCAAAGAACCATAACCAACACTTTGAAATGATCAAGTTACATTTTTTGGCATTTTATGGCAATGAAACTGTAATTCCACCAGTCGTGCCTGTATTATCGCCTACCATGGTCCAAGCCGAGCGACATGGTACGGAGCGGTACCGGATGGCATGATATTTGTACGAGACATCAAATATGACACAAGGAACCATAATTAACGCTTCGAAATGATAAATTTAAAGTTTTTGGCATTTTATGGCAATTAAACTGGAATTCCGCCAGTCGTGCCTCTATTATCGCCTGCCATGGTCCAGGACGGACGCCTTGGTACGGAGCCGGTACCGGATCGCATGATATTTTTCTGGGAAATCAAATACGATCCAAAGAACCATAACCAATGCTTCAAAATGATCAAGTTACATGTTTTGGCATTTTCTGGCGATTAAACAGGAATTTTGCTAGTCGTGCCTTTATTATCGCCTACCATGGTCCATGCCGGACGCCTTGGTACGGAACCGGTACCGGATTGCTTGATATTTGTCTGAGACATCAAATACAACCCAAGTAACCATAATTAACGCTTATAAATGATCAAGTTACATTTTTGGCATTTTATGGTAATTAAACTTGAATTCCACCAGTCGTGCTTGTATTATCGCCTGCCATGGTCCAGTCCGGACGCCTTGGTACGGAGCCGGTACCGGATAGCATGATATTTATCCGGGACATCAAAATACAACCCAAGGAACCATAACCAACGCTTCGAAATGATCAAGTTACATTTTTGGCATTTTATGGTAATTAAACTTGAATTCCACCAGTCGTGCTTGTATTATCGCCTGCCATGGTCCAGTCCGGACGCCTTGGTACGGAGCCGGTACCGGATAGCATGATATTTATCCAGGACATCAAATACAACCCAAGGAACCATAACCAACGCTACGAAATGATCAAGTTAAATTTTTTGGCATTTTATGGCAATTAAACTGGAAATCCGCCAGTGGTGCATGTATTATCGCCTACCATACTCCAGGCCGGATGCCTTGGTACGGAACCGGTACCGAATCGCATGATATTTTTCCGGGACATCAAATACGACCCAAGGAACCATAACCAAAGCTTCTAAATGATCACGTTATATTTCTTTTGCATTTAATGGAAATTAAACTTGAATTCCGTCAGTCGTGCCTGTATTATCGCCTGCCATGGTCCCGACCGGATCGCATGATATTTTTCCGCGAAATCAAATAAGACCCAAGAAACCATGAAAAATGCTTCGAAATGATCAAGTTACATTTTTTGCCCTTTTCTGGTGATTAAACAGGAATTCTGCTAGTCGTGCCTGTATTATCGCCTACAATGTTCCAGGCCGGACGCCTTGGTACGGAGCCGGTATCAGATCGCATGATATTTTTTCGCGACATCTAATACGACCCAAGGAACCATAACTAACGTTTTGAAATGATCAAGTTACATTTTTTGGCATTTTATGGCAATTAAACTGCAATTCTGCCAATCATGCCAGTATTATCGCCTGCCATGGTCTAGGTCGGACGCCTTGGTACGGAGCCGGTACTGAATCGCATGATATTTGTCCGGGACATCAAATATGACCCAAATAACTATAACCAACGCTTTGAAATGATCACGTTATTTTTTTTTTTTTGCATTTTATGGCAGTTAAACTGGAATTCAGCCAGTCGTGTCGTATTATCGCCTGCCTAAGTCCAGGCCGGACGCCTTGGTATGGAGCCGGTACAGGATCGCATGATATTTGTCCGGGACATCAAATACGACCCAAGGTACCATAACCAATGCTTCGAAATGATCACACTACATTTTTTTTGCATTTTATGGCAATTAAACTGGAATTTCGCCAGTCGTGCCTGTATTATCGACTGCCATGGTCCAGGACGGACGCCTTGGTACGGAGCCGGTACCGGATCGCATGATATTTTTCCGGGACATCAAATATGACCCAAAGAACCATAACCAACGCTTTGGAATGATCAAGTTACATTGTTAGGCATTTTATGGAAATTAAACTAGAATTCCGCCAGTGGTGCATGTATTATCGCCTAACATGATCCAGGCCGGACGCCTTGTTACGGAGTCGGTATCAGATCGCATGATAGTTTTCCGGGACATCAAATACTACCAGAGGAACCATAAAAAACGTTTCGAAATGATCAAGTTACATTTTTTGGCATTTTATGGCAATTAAACTGGAATTCCGCCAATCGTGCGTGTATTATCGCCTACTGTGGTCCAAGACGGACGCCTTGGTACGTAGTCGGTATCGGATCGCATGATATTTGTCCGGGACATCAAATACGACCCAAAGAACCATAACGAATGCTTTGAAATGATCACGTTACTTTTGTTTTTCATTTTATGACAGTTAAACTAGAATTCAGCCAGTCGTGTTGTATTATCGCCTGCCATAGTTCAGGCCGGACGCCTTGGTATGGAGCCGGTACCGGATCACATGATATTTGTCCGGGACATCAAATACTACCCAAGGAACCATAACCAACGCTTTGAAATGACCAAGTTACATTGTTTGGCATTTTATGGCAATTAAACAGGAATTCCGCAACACATGCATGTATTATCGCCTGCCATGGTCCAGGGCGGACGCCTTTGTACGGAGTCGGTACCAGATGGCATGATATTTTCTCTAGATATCAAATATGACAAAAGGAACCATAACTAACGCTTTGAAATGACCAAGTTACATTGTTTGGCATTTTATGGCAATTAAACAGGAATTCCGCAACACATGCATGTATTATCGCCTGCCATGGTCCAGGGCGGACGCCTTTGTACGGAGTCGGTACCAGATGGCATGATATTTTCTCTAGATATCAAATATGACAAAAGGAACCATAACTAACGCTTTGAAATGATAAATTTGCATTTTTTGACATTTTATGGCGATTAAACTAGAATTCCGCCAATCGTGCCTGTATTATCGCTTGCCAAGGCTAGACGCCTTGGTACAGAGCTGGTACCAGATCGAATGATATTTGTGTGGGATATCACCCAAAAAAACATAACCAACGCTTCGAAATGATCAAGTTGTATTTTTTGGCCTTTTATGGAAATTAAACAGCAATTCCACCAGTCGTGCCTGTGTTATCGCCTGCCATGGTCCAGGCTGAACGACTTGGTACGGAGGCGGTACCGGATGGCATGATATTTGTCCGAGACATCAAATATGACACAAGGAACCATAACTAACGCTTCGAAATGATAAAGTTAATTTTTTTGGCATTTTATGGCAATTAAACTGGAATTCCGCCAGTCGTGCCTCTATTATCGGTTGCCATGGTCCAGGACGGATGCCTTGGTACGGAGACGGTACCGGATCGCATGATATTTTTTCGGGACATTAAATACGACCCAAAGAACCATAACCAACACTTCGAAATGATCAAGTTACATTGTTTGGCATTTTCTGGCGATTAAACAGGAATTCCGCCAGTCGTGCCTTTATTATCGCCTACCATGGTCCAGGCCGGACGCCTTGGTACGGAGCCGGTACCGGATTACATGATATTTTTCTGGGACATCAAGTACGACCCAAGGAACCATAATTAACGCTTCGAATTGATCAAGTTATATTTTTTGCATTTTATGGCAATTAAACTTGAATTCCACCAGTCGTGCTTGTATTATCGCCTGCCATGGTCCAGGCCGGACGGCTTGGTACGGAGCCGGTACCGGATAGCAAGATATTTATTCGGGACATCAAATACAACCCGAGGAACCATAACCAACGCTTCAAAATGAGCAAGTTACATTTTTTGTCATTTTATGGAAATTAAACTAGAATTCCGCCAGTCGTGCCTGTATTATCGCCTGCCGTGGTCCAGGTTGGACGCCTTGGTACGTAGCCGGTACCGTATCACATATTATTTTTCCGAGACATCAAATATGACCCAAGGAACCATATCCAACGCTTCTAAATGATCACGTTACATTTTTTATGCATTTAATGGCAGTTAAATTGGAATTCCGTCAGTGGTGCCTGTATTATCGCCTGCCATGGTCCCGGCCGGACGCCGTGGTACAGAGCCGGTACCAGATTGCATGATATTTGTCCGGGACATTAAATACGACCGAAGGAACCATAACTAACGCTTCGAAATGCTCAAGTTACATTTTTTGGCATTTTATGGCAATTAAACCGGAAATCCGCCAGTGGTGCATGTATTATCGCCTACCATGCTCCAGGCCGGACGCTTTGGTACGGAGCCGGTACCCAATCGCATGGTATTTTTCTGGGACATCAAATACTACCAGAGGAACCATAAAAAACATTTCGAAATGATAAAGTTACATTTTTTGGCATTTTATGGCAATTAAACTGGATTTCCGCCAGTCGTGCGTGTATTATCGCCTACCGTGGTGCAGGATGGACGCCTTGGTACGTAGTCGGTATCGGATCACATGATATTTGTCCGGGACATCAAATAAGACAAAAAGAACCATAACCAATGCTTTGAAATGATCACGTTACTTTCTTTTTTTTGCATTTTATGGCAGTTAAACTGGAATTCAGCCTGCCGTGTCGTATTATCGCCTGCCATAGTCCAGGCACGACGCCTTGGAGCCGGTACAGGATTGCATGATATTTGTCCGGGACATCAAATACGACCCAAGGAACCATAACTAATGCTTCGAAATTATCAAGTTAGATCTTTTGGCATTTTATCGCAACTAAACTCGAATTCCGCTAGTCCTGCCAGTATTATCAGGTACCATAGTCCAGGCCAGACGCCTTGGTACGGAGCCGGTACCAAATCGCATGATATTTTTTCGAGACATAAAATACTATCCAAGGAACCATAACCAACGCTTCGAAATGATCAATTTAAATTTTTTGGCATTTTATCACATTTAAACTGGAATTCGGCGAGTCGTGCCTGTATTATCGCCTGCCATGGTCCAGGCCGGACGCGTTAGTACGGAGCTGGTACCGGATCACATCATATGTGTCCGGAACATCAAATACGACCCAAAGAACCATAACCAATGCTTCGAAATGATCATGTTACATTTTTTTGGAATTTTATGGCAATTAAAGTGGAATTCCGCCAGCCGTGCATGTATTATCGCCTGCCATGGTCCCAGCCGGATGTCTTTGTACGAAGCCGGTACCGGATTGCATGATATTTGTCCGGGACATCAAATACGACCTAAGGAACCATAACTAATGCTTCAAAATTATCAAGTTACATTTTTTGGAATTTTGTGGCAATTAAACTAGAATTCCGCCAGTCATGCATGTATTATTGCCTGCCATGGTCCAGGCCGAACGACTTGGTACGGCACCGGTACCGGATCGCATGAAATTTGTCCGGGATATCAAATACGACTCAAAGAACCATAACCAACGCTTCAAAATGATCAAGTTAATTTTTTTGGCATTTTATGGCAAGTAAACTGGAATTCGGCCAGTCGTGTCTGTATTATCGCCTGCCATAGTCCCGGCCGTATGCCATGGTACGGAGCCGGTATCGGATTACATGATATTTTTCCGGGACATTAAATACGACCCAAGGAACCATAACTAACGCTTCTAAATGATCAAGTTGCATTTTTTGGCATTTTATGGCAATTAAACTGGATTTCCGCCAGTCATGCATGTATTATCGCCTACCGTGGTCCAGGACGGACGCCTTGGTACGTAGTCGGTATCGGATAGCATGATATTTTTCCGGAACATCAAATACGACCCAAAGAACCATAACTAACGCTTCGAAATGATCTCGTTACATTTTTTTTGAATTTTATGGCAATTAAACTGGAATTCCGCCAGTCGTGCATATATTATTG
The DNA here is from genome assembly GCA_005239505.1 of Nicotiana paniculata. Lineage (NCBI taxonomy): Eukaryota > Viridiplantae > Streptophyta > Magnoliopsida > Solanales > Solanaceae > Nicotiana > Nicotiana paniculata. Next base: position 4,481 of record ML308623.1, on the reverse strand, counting down.
CCTGCCATGGTCCAGGCCGAACGACTTGGTACGGCGCCGGTACCGGATCACATGATATTTGTCCGGGATATCAAATACGACCCAAAGAACCATAACCAATGCTTCGAAATGATCAAGTTAAATTTTTTTGGCATTTTATGGCAAGTAAACTGGAATTCCGCCAGTCGTGTCTGTATTATCGCCTGCCATAATTCCGGTGAGATGCCTTGGTACGGAGCCTGTATCGGATTGCATAATGTTTGTTCGGGACATCAAATACGACCCAAAGAACCATAAATAACGCTTCAAAATGATCAAGCTAAATTTTTTGGCATTTTATGGACATTAAATTGGAATTCCGCCAGTCATGCCTGTATTATCGCCTGCCATGGTCCAGGTCGGACGCCTTGGTACGGAGCCGGTACCGGATGGCATGATATTTGTCCGAGACATCAAATATGACACAAGGAACCATAACTAACTCTTCGAAATGATAAAGTTACATTTTTGGCATTTTATGGCAATTAAACTTTCATTCCGCCAGTCGTGCCTATATCNTCTGGAGATTAAACAGGAATTCCGCCAGTCGTGCCTGTATTATCGCCTGCCATGGTCCAGGCCGAACGCATTGGTACGGAGCCAGTACTGGATCGCATGATATTTTTTCGGGACATCAAATACGACCCAAGTAACCATAACCAACCTTCGAAATGATCAAGTTACATTTTTTGGTATTTTATGTCAATTAAACTGGAATGTCACCAGGCGTGCCTGTATTATCGCCTGCCGTGGTCCAGGCCGGACGCCTTGGTATGAAGCCGGTACCGGATCGCTTGATATTTGTCTGGGACATCAAATACGATCCAAGGAACCATAAACAATGCTTCCAAATGATCACGTTACATTTGTTTTGCATTTTATGGTGATTAAACTAGAATTCCTCCAGTTGTGCCTGTATTATTTCCTGCCATGGTCTTGGACGGTAGCGTATCACATGATATTGGTCCGGGACATCAAATACGACCCAAGGAACCGTAACTAACACTTTAAAATGAGAAATTTACATTTTTTGGAATTTATTGCAATTAAACCGGATGCCTTGGTACGGAGCTTGTACCGGATTGCATAATATTTTTTCTGGACATCAAATACTACCCAAGGAACCATCACCAATGCTTCGTAATGATCAAATTACATTTTTGGCATTTTATGGCAATTAAACTGGAATGCCGCTAGTCGTGCCTGTATTATCGCCTGCCGTGGTCCAGGACGGACGCCTTGGTATGTAGCTAGTACCGGATCGCATGATATTTGTCCGGGACATCAAATACGACCCAAGGAACAATAATCAACGCTTCGAAATGATCACCTTACCTTTTTTTGCATTTTATGGTGATTAAACTGGAATTCCTCCAATCGTGCATGTATTATCGCTTGACATGGTCCCGGCCAGATGCCTTGGTACGGAGCCGGTAGCAGATTGCATGATATTGGTACGGGACATAAAATACGACCCAAGGAACCATAAGTAACACTTCAAAATGACAAATTTACATTTTTTGGCATTTTATGGCAATTGAACAGGAATTCCGCCAGTCGGGCCTGTATTATTGCCTACTATGGTCCAGGTCGGACGCCTTGGTACGGAGCTAGTACCGGATCGCCTAATATTTTTTCGAGACATCAAATACTACCAAAGGAACCATAACCAATGCTTCGAAATGATAAAATTACATTTTTTGGCATTTTCTGGCAATTAAACTAGAATTCCACCAGTGGTGCCTATATTATCGCCTCCCGTGGTCCTGTCCGGATGCCTTGGTACGTAGTCGGTATCGGATCGCATGATATTTTTCCGGGACATCAAATACGACTCAAGGAACCATAACCAACTCTTCGAAATGATCACGTTACATTTTTTTGCATTTTATGGCAGTTAAACTGGAATACCACCAGTCGTGCCTGTATTATCGCCTGCCATGGTCCAGGCCTGACGCTTTAGTACAAAGACGGTACCGGATCACATGATATTTTTCCGGGACATCAAATACGACCCAAGGATTCGTAACCAATGCTTCAAAATGATCAATTTACATTTTTTTGCATTTTATCGCATTAAACTGGAATTCCGCCAGTCATGCCTATATTATCCCCTGCCATGGTCTAGGCCGGACGCCTTGGTACGGAATCGGTACCGGATCGCATGATATTTTTCCAGGACATCAAATACGACCCATGGAACCATAACCAACGCTTCGAAATGATTAAGTTAAATTTTTTGGCATTTTATGGCAATTAAACTGGAATTCCGCCAGTCGTGCCTGTATTATCGCCTGCCATGGTCCAAGCTGGACGCCTTGATACGGAGCCAGTATCGGATCACATGATATTCGTCGGGGACATAAAATAAGACCGAAGAAACAATAACCATTGCTTTGAAATGATCAAGTTACAATTTTTGGCATTTTATGGCAATTAATTTGGAATTCCACCATACGTGCCTGTATTATCGCCTGCCATGGTCCAGGCCGGACGCCTTTGTACGGAGCGGGTACCAGATGGCATGATATTTATCCGATACATCAAATATGACACAAGGAACCATGACTAACGCTTCGAAATGATAAATTTACATTTTTTTGGAATTTTATGGCAATTAAACTGGAATTCCGCTAGTCATGCATGTATTATCGCCTGCCATGGTCCAGGCCGGACGCCTTGGTATGGAGCCGATACTGAATCAAATGATATTTTTTCGGGAAATTAAATACAACCCAAGGAACCATAACTAACATTTCGAAATGATCAAGTTACATTTTTTGGAATTTTATGGCAATTAAATTGGAATTCCGCCAGTGGTGTCTATATCGCCTACCATGGTCCAGGCCGGACGGCTTGGTACGGATCCCATACTGGATTGCGTGATATTTTTCCGGGACATCGAATAATACCCAAGGAACCATAAACATCGCTTTGAAATGATCAAGTTACATTATTTGGCATTTTATGGCAATTAAACTTGAATTCCGCCAGTCGTGCATGTATTATCGCTTACCGTAGTCCCTGACGGACGCCTTGGTACGTAGTCGGTATCGGATCACATAATATTTGTCCGGAACATCAAACAAAACCCAAAGAACCATAACCAACGCTTCAAAATGATCACGTTACTGTTTTTTTTTGCATTTCTTGGCAGTTAAACTGGAATTTAGCTAGTCGTGCCTGTATTATCGTCGGCCATGGTCCAGGCCAGACGCCTTGGTACGGAGCCGGTACCAGATCGCAAGATATTTGTCCGGGACATCAAATACGACCCAAGGAACCATAACCAACGCTTTGAAATGATCAATTTAAATTTTTTGGCATTTTATCGCTATTAAACTCGAATTCCGCCAGTCGTGCATGTATTATCGTCTACCATGGTCCAGGCCGGACGCCTTCGTACGGAGCCGGTACCAGATGGCAAGATATTTGGCCAGGACACCNATCGCATGATATTTGTCCGGGACATCAAATATGACCAAAGGAACCATAACTAACGCTTCAAAATGATCAAGTTCAATTTTTTTGAAATTTATGGCAATTAAACAGGAATTCCACAGTCGTGCCTGCAATATCGCCTGACATGGTCCAGGGCGAACGCCTTGGTACAGAGCCGGTACCGGATCACATGATTTTTGTCCGGGACATCAAATACGACCCAAAGAACCATAACCAACGCTTCAAAATGATCAAGTTAAATTTGTTGTCATTTTATGGAAATTAAACAGGAATTCCCCAGTCGTGCCTGCAATATCGCCTGACATGGTCCAGGGCGAACGCCTTGGTACAGAGCCGGTACCGGATCACATGATTTTTGTCCGGGACATCAAATACGACCCAAAGAACCATAACCAACGCTTCAAAATGATCAAGTTAAATTTGTTGTCATTTTATGGAAATTAAACAGGAATTCCTCTAGACGTGTCTGTATTATTGCCTGCCATGATCCCGGCCGAATGCCTTGGGACGGATCCGGTACCGGATCGCATGATATTTCTCCGGGACATCAAATACGACCCAAGAAACCATAACTAACGCTTCAAAATGATCAAGTTACATTTTTTGGCATTTTATGGCAATTAAACTGGAATTCCGCTAGTCGTGCATGTATTATCGCTTGCCATGGTCCAGGCCGGACGCTGTTGTACGTAGCTGGTACCGGATCACATGATATTTGTACGGGACATCAACCACAACCCAAGGAATCATAACCAACGCTTCGAAATGATCACGTTACATTTGTTTTGACTTTTATGGTGATTAAACTGGAATTCCTCCAGTCGTGCCTGTATTATCGCCTGCCATGGTCTCGGCCGAATGCCTTGGTACGGAACCGGTACTGAATCGCATGATATTTCTCTGGGACATCAAAACGACCCAAGGAACCATAACTAACACTTCAAAATGATCAAGTTCCATTTTTTGGCATTTTATGGCAATTAGACTAGAATTCCTCCAGT
>ML308618.1:0-25603 GCA_005239505.1 Nicotiana paniculata | reverse complement strand
AGCTCTTATCGATTGTGAGACTGGTGAACTTAAGATGAGGCTCAATGATGAGGAAATCACTTTTAACGTGCAGAAGTCCATGAGGCGACCGAGTGAGTTCGCCAACTGCTCTCTTATTGATGCTGTGAATGTGATCCCAGAAAAAGTTGATGCATCCCTGACTGTTGGGGACCCTTTGGATGAATGTTTCATGAATCTAGATGATATGAACCGTGAAGAACTAGCAGATTGGGTGTTAGCATTTGAGGAAAAAGAGGTATGGAAAAAGGCTTTCGAGTTTGAGTCACTATACGTAGAGGAAAGAGAGAACCCGTCGGCCAGTCCATCTATTGAAGAACCAGCCAGTGTCATTATTGTTGAGGATGTTGGTACACATTCCAACCATTTGTTCACATTGTGTTTGGATGATGATATGCAAATTGAGTTATCCGAACCACCTGAGGAGTTGAGGGATAAAGAACAAGATGCCTACATTCTGGAATTCTTCATGCCAGAAAGTAGGGAGTACACGTTTCGTCGAAAGGCCAAGAAACGCAGATTACTATATTATTTTGTTGGGCCAAGAAGATTTATTCCACCACCCCATGAGCATGATCATAGAGCAAAATCAAAAATTGGGGTGCAATTCATCAGTTCAAAGTGGAGGCATAAAGTGATTAAAGCATTTGCTCGAAGGAGCATGAAAGCGAGATCAATGGAAAGGATGTCGACACTATTGGACCAGGGAGTTTCTTACACCTTACTTTTATTTCTTGTTTTGTCTATATGTGATGCACTGAAGACATTGCATGATTTAAGTGTGGGGTGTTGTACATATTTGTTTTGATTTGTTATGTTTAGTGTGCTTTCTTGTTAGTAGTTTTAGTTTTTCTTGTTGGTAAGTTTTTATTAATTAGAAATGTGTGGACTCTTCCTGACGATGGATCTCCTAGACAGTTTTCTTGAAGGAAGTAAGTCTAGAGAAAATAACAAAAAGATTTTTTTGTTTAAGTAATGTAGTAATTCCCCCTTGGTTTTTCTTTGGACCACGGTTCTTTTCCAAGGGTTTTTAATTGAACCGGGTGTAGGTAGTTTTTAATTTTTAGGAGTAGTAACCACATGGTTGAGGGATTAATCGTAGCAATATCTCAAAACGTGCTAATACATTGAGAATAGTCAGTACTGTGGTTATGACGCTTAGGCTCAATTCTTTGACTCCAGGATAAATACCTTAAATCAGGATTTCTTAAGATTTGCTTAACTTCTTTGACTGGAGTGTCGTGATAGATCCAATCCTGAGTGAGTTATGTGCCAAGTGTGTGTGAGGTTTGTATGTTATTTTGTGCATTGCATTTGATGTCTAGAACTTGCCCCGTGTGTGTGCAAAGCGAAATAGAAGTTTTATTCAGTCTTGAAAGTGATATAGACATTTCTTTCTTGAGCCAACTATGTATATTTTACCCACCTAATTGTATGTATCGTAGTTAACCCGTTGAGNTCATATATTTGAACCTTGTCACCTCTCGTAAGCACTGGAAATGTTATGAAATATGGAAAAATTAAAGTGTGGGGTGGTAGGTTGGTTTTTGAGGGGAATAATTGAAATAAGGAGAAAGGTGCACTGTTTGAAAAAGTAAGAGTCACTTGAGAAAAACAAAAGAGAAAAAGAAGAAAAGAAAAAAAAAAATATAGAAAACAAATAGTTGTATTGTTGTGAAAGAAAAATATATGTGGTGACTCTTAATGTAATTGTGCTTAAAGAAGTATGGGGTAATAACATTGTTGTGAAGGTGGAGTTTGGCTTATTATGAGTTCGAGGTTGAACGTTGAAGTATATGTATTAAAGTGCTTAGGGAGGTGTAGTCACTCTTAGATCAAAATGTATCCTACCCGTCCCGCAGCCTACATTACAACCGAATAAAGTCCTACTTGATCCTAGACTTAATGAGCTCGATTAGTAGAGTATTACACTACGGGCAAGCCTATGGTGCATCTTTTGTCGCATATGAATATTATTTATGAGAGCGAGTGAATTCTTTCTATATTGGGTTCCTAAGTGTTCTTAAAATTTTATTGTGTGTGGAACTAGCTCTTTGATTTGGTGAGGGCACATGATTCATGAAGGAAAGGTAATGTTGTTGACCTCTACGTTAGAGTAGTGAGTGAATTTTGAATAAAGCATGGTAGTTGTGAGTCGATTATTGAGGGAGGATGTCACACCTCTGTGCTTGAAATGTTTTAAATATTCTTGGTATAACGTGTTAAGAGGTTTTCTTAATAAGTTGTGTCATGAGTGCAGTTTGATTGCTCGAGGATGAGCAAATGTTTAAGTGTGGGGTATTGATGCGAGGCTAGAATTCATGGTTTAGCATGTTATATGCCTTACATTTTATGTGCGTTAATGATAAAAATACACTTTGTATGTGCATAATGGAGTTTATTTCATTGTGTAGGTGAATTGGAGATGGAAGCCGAGCTAAATGGATGCAAATACGTCAAAAATACGCTTAAGAGTCGAAAAGGAAACACCCGGGCGTTATCTGGGCGTTTGGCCCCTAAAGCCAGGCAGTCCCTGACGTTAAGAGGGCATTTGGCCCCTAAAGCCAGGCTGACCCTGGCGTTAGGGGGGCGTTTGGCCCCAAACGCCAGGCCTGCCCTGGCTTTAAGGGGGCCTTTGAGCCCAAATGTCAGGGTTCCCGAAGTCCGGTCAATTCCGAGTTTTGAAGAGTTTAAGTGTTTCCCGGTTGGAATATAAGTCTCCTACACGTTTACGGTTATCCCAAACATATAAATAGACCCCAAAACACAACTTGAAGAAGGATTCGATGGGAGGAAGCCATTAAAGTGAAGAAACAACCTGTGGATTACTGCTTAGTGAAGCAAACATTGATTTTTATAGCTTTTATCTATTATTTTGTAGTTTAATTATGCAAGTTATTTTAGAGTTGATTAGTATGAACATGAGTAGCTAACTTCTTTAATCTAGGGTTTTGGTGGAACCCGTTGGGGATGAACTTATTGTGATATTAATATAGTTTGGTTGATTAATCTCTATTTGTTCAACTACGTTCTTGTTGTAGTTGATTGAAAGGGCCCTCAATTAGCTGTTCCTGTTTATTATGTATCTACTTGAGAGAGAGTGCATATTTAGGTAATTGTTTGAACAACACCACTCCCGGAGTATAGACGAAAGTCATAACCGAGGGTTTAGAGGTTGGATTAGAGATAACGATACCTCGGGTGCAATCTAAAGTGAACTGTAATGCAATCTAGCTAGCGTAACTTGAGAGAGTTCGTCTAGTAAATTGTCATAATTACTTGAGAGAGATTTATGGTAGATAGAGTGTTCATGATTGATAGAGGCAACTAATCAAACTATAAGAAGTATCCAAGAAGGAAGTTCACCAACGGGGGAAACCATAACCTTAGACCTTTATCATAATTGTTTACAATACGTTGTTAGTAATTGTTAGTATTATTATTGTCAATAACATTCATAAAACATCACCAATTTATATTCAAAAAGTATTGAGAGAATTGATTAAGTAAAATCTGCGTATTCTAAAGACTTAATTGATACGTAAATTCCATGTGGGATCGACTCTGGGCATAATACCCCGAATTATATTTGCAACGCCCTCTTAGTCTTTTATAAGACATAGTTGAGCGTGATCATCTTTACAGATGAACTGATTAACTTCAGCATCTTGTGCTGAAATTTTAAAAAAAGCTCATGAAAAAACTATAGAATTAAGGAAAAAACTTCAACACATGAGGTGCTGAAGATTTTAGAAATGAACTAATTGACTTCAGCATCTTGTGATGAAGTTTTTCATAAAGCTCAGGACGACTAAACTATCGAATCCAGGTATTAAAAGTTCAGCACAGTGGTTGCTGAAGTATTAAAAAATGAACTAATTTACTTCAGCATCTTGTGCTGAAGTTTTTCATAAAGCTCATGAAGACTAAACAAACTTCAGCACATTATGTGCTGAAGTCTTTACAAATGAACTGAATAACTTCAACTTCTTGTGCTGAAGTTTTAAAAAAAGCTCATGACAAAACTATAGAATTAAGGACAAAACTTCAGCATATGAGGTGCTGAAGATTTTACTTCAGCATCTTGTGATGAAGTTTTTCATAAAGCTCATGAAGCCTAAACTATCGAATCCAGGTATTAAAACTTCAGCATAGTGGTTGCTGAAGTATTAAAAAATGAACTAATTTACTTCAGCATCTTGTGCTGAAGTTTTTCATAAAGCTCATGAAGACTAAACAAACTTCAGCACATTATGTGCTGAAGTCTTTACAAATGAAATGTTTTGTGCGTGATTCATATATGAGAAGAGACGGAGTGTTTTGTACGTGATTCAAATATGAGAAGAGACGGAGGTGCGTGATTTTTATATGTTATATCAGGGGTAGAATGGTCATATTAGTGCAGATTTTTTGTCAGCTGGCTACCATAATTTATTAACAATAGGGTATAGGTTAAAAGTGACTGCTATATAGGGTATGGTTGCAAATCGCCCCTTGTATACCTAGTCTGTGTTAAGAGAAATTAAGTTAGACAGTCATGGAAAGTTTTAAAGACGTTTAATAGATGTAGCCAACGGCATGATTGTGTTACTTTGTGATTTTTAAGGTGGGACTTGTCTGGGTCCTATGCATCTTCATGGAGCAATTTAATCGTGTGATTGTGACAGGCATAAATCAAATTCCCAACCTCGAAGGCAAGGTGCTTATGGGGGAAATGAATGTTAACATTGGCAGTAGTTAAAAAAGAATTTGAAGTAGCTATATTATATTTAAAAAGTAGCCCACGTTTTGCATTAGCACTCTAGTCCGAGTTGTAGCCTCTAGGTATTCAATTCGTTGTAATAAAATCCTCATACCTAGCTAGAAGATTGATGTCAGCTTGCAACTTTTTAAGTTGTTTCATGATCCTTGTGTCATGCATTGTTTAAGCAGTAGCACGCAACATATTGGAGAAATCTTCTTTCTCTCTCATATTCTCGTTTTGTTTCCTTTCACAATTTCTCTATTTCTTTTATTATAACCGCGCTGCAATGTGTAACCCCATCTAAACACCGGTTCATATAAAATACCTCAAGGCAAAATGCTTAGAATAAACAACAACACGCAACTCGACATCAAGTATAAGAAGTGCATGACCATAACCATGGAGAAGCGAATGACACAATATACCACAGCCCGAAAAGACCGCAACCAAGGTGTAATCAACCATTCAACTCCCCAAAAGCCATCTCTCTCGAATTCCGCCACAAGTCCCAAACATAACTGCATCATGTGTGCATATAACCAACATATCACAATCCATCAGAGCATTAAGAGTAACACATAGAACATATCGGAACAAGAACAAGCTCAACTCCAACTGAATGACACACCCCTCAAAAATAACACTGTTGAGTCAAAAAATTCGGCCTGATATAGAATAAACATCCTCATTGGGCCTACCAATGGCCCCCCAAATCAAAACTGGTCATTCCCAAATGGATAAATAACCCTCCAAAAGTGCGCAATGACCTACCCATAACACATACTACCATTTGGCTAAGTTTGGCCACATCTTCACAGTCCGCAACCACGAAACAATCAGCTTTTGAGGACTCACAATCTTCAAATCCATAGAACACATGAATCACCATAGCCGATTCCAACTCCACCATTCGAATGAATAAAACATCTCTCATACACAATCATCCCACGAGAAATAATTCAATAATTCTTCTGTGCTATATAGCAAAATTTGAACATTAGCAGTTGATCAACCAAGCGAATACCAATGAAGCACCCGTAAGTCAAAACACAGTGCGCCTTGTGAAATGCGCACCCTTCTTAGGTAATACCGAGTGGTACTAGCATTCATCTATACATCTGGAACCATTCATGTTGTCTAAGAATTCATGACCTTCCCTTTAAAACTGAAATGTGACCTTGTATATGCAAATTGATCACGCCCAACTATGCCTCCTAAGAGGTCTAGCAGTCGTTGCAAATATAATCCGGTTTACATGTCCGGAGTCAAATGCCACATGGAATTAACCTACTAATTAAACCCACTAGATCGCACGAATTCAAGTAATCAACCTTTAGAAATATGGAATAACAATTTGAATGTTTACTAACTAAGGATAAAGTAATTAAAATGCTATAATTGATAGCTAACAGAGAAAATGTTGTGCACAAGATTTGGAAAAGTCTAGGGTTATGATTTCCCCTGTTGTTGCAATCATCCCCACTACGTTCTCTATAAATTCGCCTAAGTAATCTCTACCGATCGTGAGTACTTTGAGTGTCGTAATTCTCTTCCGACTAACTGCCACAATTTTCTAAGCGTATTCTTCCGAACTCTGCTAGCTGGCTCTGGTTTACCGCTCACTAAGATCGCACCAAGGTTTCGTTATTCCTAATCCCATCTTTAAACCCTTCGTATTGATTCCTCATATGTGTTAGGAGTGGTGTTGGTCAACAACTACCTATATGTGTACCCTTTCCCAAGCAATATACACTAAATAGGCACAACCAATTGAGGGCCTTCAAACCACAATAATCATATAGTTGAACAAGTAGAAAAAATTAAATGGCAAATTTATATTAAACGTAGTAGAATCATCCTCCAAAAGTTTCCATTAAAATAGACATTAGAAAGTTTAGTTACTAATAGTCATACTAACAATCATGATAATAACTGAAAGCATTAAAATATAAATTAAGGAAGAATGGAAGAGAAACTCTTGCGATTCTCAGTGTTCCCGTAGCCTTTTTCCTCTCAAAATAATGTCTAAACTCTAAGAAATAGGTTTAGAACTCCCTTTATACATGTTGGGGCGTGTAGGGCCGAAACTACCAAGTCCTAGTCAAAATAGGACGAAATCCGCCTTAGCCTTCTCGCATGGCGCCTGGCGCCAATCAGGATGCCTAAGTTTTTCCCTGTTTTGTCTTTGGCGTTTTGGTTGGTTCCTGGCACCAACTTGGGCACCAAAGTCATACTCCCTCCAAATTCTTCCGTTTTTACTTCACTTTGCATGCAAGCTTGCCAAATCACTTCAAATTGACTCCTACACATATAAACACCATTATTAAGCTCGAGTCACAAACATTTACACCAAAATTAACAAGCTTGAGGTATAATGCAAGGCAAATTACATACGACAATATGGATTTTTAGCCTAACATCACCACCCCACACTTAAGATCTTGCTCGTCCTCAAGCAACCTAAAACCTTGCTAATCAAAAAATTCATGCAAGATATAATACAATGGAGGAACATTTGGCAATTCAACACACTACAAATATGACCATGGTCGATACCAACAATTAAGCTCTTGCATATGCATTGATACCTTTCCCAACTTTCACATGCCGAAATATTCTTGACCAATTAAAAACACTCAAACAACCTGCCCATAACTATCCAACCTCAAAGACCGGATCGTCGCCAATAAGCACTCTTAACTCATGCACTCACCCAACAAAAGATGTATAATAATTCACCTATCCGTCATGGAGTCATGTGCCTCACCAAAGAATAAGAGGGTATTTTTTCCACATATTCAAATACGCATTCGAATATAATTTAAGGACATCGCATATATGAACAAAGAACCACTCACTCTCACAAAGAAATTCATGTACATCCCGTGGTTGTACCATAGGCTTGCCCGTAGTTTTTATTTCCACTAAATCCAAGCTCGCAAAGTCTAAGATCAATTAGGTCTTTATGGGTTGTAATGTAGGCTAAGGGATGAGTAGGATATATTTTGGATATAGTGACTAACCCTCCTAAGCACTTTAATACGCTACACTTAACTTTCAAATACATACTTCTCATGACCAATTCCAGCAATGCCACGAAACCATATACAATTTGGCCCTTTTTCTTTAAGCACAATTATGCATTCACTAGTCTGGATCACGATGAATAAGAGGTGTATTTTCTATATACTCTTTTTCTCTCTTTTTTTATTTTTCTTTTTGTATTTCTTTCCTTTTTTTTTTATTCAACACTCTCCACAATTTTAGGTTGTCCGGCTAATGATCTTCCAAAACATACATGCACCTTTTGGCCTTTCTATGGTTCTACTCAAAAGCTATCCCAACTCTCACCTTACTCTTCTAGAGACTTAAGTTCTTTCGGAAGTAAAGGTTTAACAAGATTTAATTAAGGACAAAAAAGGGAATTGGCTTGTAAAGTGGGTGCCAAAGAAAAGACTTATAGCCTCAAATGGGCTGTCTAAAGATAATTTTATTTATGGTGGCATAATAGCTCAATGGACAATCAAAGAAATGCCTGAATCATATCCTAGACTCCCAAATCTCACTTATTTTTCTTCGACTAACACACCGGGCAAATTCTAGACAAACACAGGATAACATAGAATGTACTTAAAAACCTCACATCACACATTGCACATGACCCCAGTCGGGACGGTTCCATTCCAACTCTCAAGTTTAGGCAAGTAATCACAAAGTCAAGAAGTATTAAGCAATAAAGCACTACATGAACAATGAGTCAAGTAATTGAGAGAAAGCGTCACATACAGGCTATTCAATCTTTCACGACATCAATTATCATTAAAACATGTAAGGAAGGTAATTTGCGTGCTACGGCCTAACTATGTTAGCCTCAAATAGGTCAAAAGGCCTATAGGACACTCAAGTTTTCTTCCCTCAATTTCCTAAGAAATAAAAAAAAATCAAACAACTACTCGGTTCAAGTTGCATCCGTTGAAAAATAACCAATATCAAAAGAAAAACCAAGGGGGATTATTATCTACCTATGACTAACTAACAATAATAGAAAATATTTTTGGAATTTTTTTATTGGACCTTAATCCCTCAAGAAACTGTCCAAAAGATCCATCGTCGGAAAAGTCCAAACTTTTTTTTCTTAAAATAATTCTACTATACTACATTACTGCTATTAACTACACACCTAAAATCAAAAAGCTAGAAATTAAAACTAAATAAGAATCTAAAAAAAAAAAAAGAAGTTACATTACTGCTAGGTACTAACATACTACAACTACTCATCAAAGGAAATTCCCCACCCCACACTTAAAAAATGCAATGTCCCCAATGCACCTACAACAAAAATATAAAGCACTAGGGTGGATAGAAAGAACTCCCTGTCCAAGTGGACCCATTCAGGTCGTAGTTAGAGCCCTCTCCGTCTGAGTCCTCATCTACCATTTTACGTGCCTGCCCCGATCTATGAGACCGCGAATCACCTACTGTGCTGTCCTTCCCAACACTCACAACTGTTAAAGGTCCATCAACCTCCTCACCAACCTCACCCCTATCAGGAGATGGTGGAATAATGTTTCGATCTTCAGAAGAGTGGAGCAGGCTACCCGGTGACAATCCCAAAAGTTTCTTGGTCGACCCTAACAATGGACAATCCTGGTTCAGCTTTCTGCTTTTCTGCCTTAGTGACACCCACCTTTTGCAAAAGTAGGCTCATCATACAATACTTGTGACGCTGCAATTTATCATCCCGTTCTTGCCTGTCCGCATCACTCAATTTTGTACCATTCTCCGACAGTATCACCGCGATATCTAGCAACTCAGTTAGAGCCGGCACAATCTCATCAGCTCCCTCATAAACCGAGACCTCCTTCTGCAGCAACAACTATGTCAATAGGTTCCCATAATAGAACCTCCTAGAATTATTTAGAAATCTGGTGCGAGTCATCTCATCAAGCATCAAATGACCAATATTGACAGGTTTCCCCATCATCAGAAAATATATCAAACAAACCCTCGCTCTCGTGCAATCTGAAGAACGCTCACCCGACATACGAGCTAGAACAAAGTTATGCCAGACCTTAGTTGTTCTATTGAAGTCAGTCCGACACATGTCCCTGTGGGTGTCATTTCATTGTGAATGAATCCACTTTGCCATAAAGTTTTCCCCACATAATGTCTGACGGATGGCCGGGTAATTTGGACTGCGCACGAACTTTTGAGAAATTTGCGGATCATGGTTCGGAGCCCCCAAAAACTCACAAAGCGCTTTAGCTTGCAAGTTGATCCCCACACCTTGCACATTGGCTTAATTTATCGCATATTGCCAATTAACATATAGTTCTTTCACCATGCTCAAATTAGCTGGCCCGGGTCATTCTAACAAATAGTCCAACTTCAACTCCTTTATATGGTCCAAAACGGTTCGAAAATGCTCCTCTAAAGCTGTAGTGTTGATGCCCATTTCTGAGATATACCGCTCATACGGTAAAAAAGAGAGGTACCAACTTCTTGCATCCTCACTATATACCTGGAGTGCTGGACGAGGCACATGAGGCTGCCTTGTTGATGGTTCTGCCACTTGCTTTCTGTAACGACCCGACCGATTGTTTTGCGTTATAGGACCCTGTTCCCTAAATGAAACTTCCCATAGCGACTTATTATGATTTATGACTTGCAGGGACTGGTGGTTCGGGATTCGGAAGTGCTTAGAGTGCTATAGGAACACTTGGTTCCTTAAGGTTGGCCTTTAAGGCCAAGTTTGACTTCGGTCAACATTTTTAGTAAACGACCTCGGAATCGAGTTTCGACGGTTCCAGTAGCTTCGTATGATGATTTCGGACTTGGGCGTATGTTTGGAATGGGTTTTGGATGACCCGGGAGCGTTTCGGCGCCAAATATCGAAATAAGGATTTTCTTAAGTTAATATTGTTGTTTGGGACGTGTTTTTGTGTTATCGAGGTCTGAATGGAATTATGAGACTGGGAATAGTTCCGTTATGTCATTTATGACTTTCCTGCAAAATTTGGTGTCATTCCGAGTAGTATAGGTCGGTTCGACGCATTGTTAGCGAATCCTAGGACTTTAAGTTCAAAGTTTGATTCAATTTGGTTTTGGAGTCAAATTCTTAGTTTTGTTGTTGTTTTTCACGTTCTGTAAATTTGAGTGAGTTCGTATCATGAATACAAACCTGCTAGTGCCTTTGGACGGGGTCCCGAGGGGCTCGGGTGAGTTTCGGACTCCTTGGAATTAAATGCAAAACACTAGAATATCTGTATCTGGTTTCCTTGTATGCGTTCGTGGTTGCTCTGCCATGTTCGCATAAAAGGATCTAGGCGAGAGTGAAAATTTTCCCTATGCATTCGCATAGGTGCTCCGCATTTGCATAGGGTAGGGCATTGGGCCAGACCAGCTTAGCCCTTACTCAGTGCGTTCGCACCCCCCCAGCCGCGTTCATGTAGGTCTAGCCTGGATAGCCTCCGCGTTCGCGAAGAACTCTCCGTGTTCATATAGAAGGCCTCATCAGGCCTTGCCATTTGTTCATCGCGAGCAAACCGCCCCTGATGCGTTCTCATAGAAGGGGCAGCTGGGCAGTGTGTTTTTATAACGGGATTTAATTCATCCTCATCTTCTTCTTCTTCCTTGGGACGATTTTCAGCATTCAAGAGGGGAAAACGACCTAGTTATTGAAGGTAAGTAAATTCTACCCTAATACAGTTTCATGCATGGATTACAAGCTAAATTAACTACCTAATTAGTGAAATTTAAGGATTTGCGGTAGTAACCTAGGGCTCTTGAAAATATAGAAAATTACCCTTGCATTGGCTATGAATTCATACAAAAATCATATATTAACGATCCTTAGGTTATGGGGTTTCCTTCGAGAATTTTCGGAATCCGGGCATGCGGGCTCAGGGTTGGATTTTGGGATTTCTTCAAGAATGGTGAATTTGACTAAATAATAGGAGAATTCCATGCTTTGAATATAAATTGATATATTTGTATAATATTTGGCTAGTTTCGAGTCCGTGGGTGTCGAGTTCGGAGTTTCAGGCGCATTCTTGACCCGGGGAGTAGGTGCGACGCGAGGTGAGTCTCCTTTCTAACCTTATAAGGGGGAACTGCCCCCTAGGTGATTTAAATGCTATATGTGATAATTGTGGGGGATACGTACGTACAAAGTGACGAGAGTCCGTACGTAGCGGCTATTACTATATGTCCGGGTAGTTAGGCCACATCATGCCTTGTGTTTTACTTGATATGAACTATATTCTTAATAAATTAAATGTTACATGCGGCTTATTTCCCCGAGGTCATGGAGTTTGAGAAAACTTGTAAGGAATTGTTCACTGAAAAGTAATTTAAAAAGGAATAATGTGTGTGCATGTGACCGCTTCACAATTTACATTCCGTGAGCGGAGTGTGATTTCCCCCACTTTTATGGGAACAGGCCGTATGCCACAGCGGATTGAGAGATGCACTTTTGGTTTGGGCCGTTCGATCCTTGGCAGTGCATAGAGAGGATTACTTTATGGCAGAGATGCACTTTTGGTTCGGGCCGTTCGATCCTCGGCAGTGCATAGATGTGAGTACTTTATGGAAATGTGCACTTATGGTTCGGGCCGTTTGACCCTCGGCAGTGCACAGACATGACTATCTTATGACTCCGGTCGGTTGTCCTTACCCTGCATGCACATGATTTATTTGTTACTAAATTCATAGACATTGATTTGAAAGATATTTTGGGGAAGGTGAAGTAGTAATTGTTTTATTCATTCCCAGTACTTCCTTGGATTTCAGTGCCTTATATATATTTGTTGCTTCACTACCTTTACATGCCTACCGTTTCCATCATATTCGATTAAATTATACTCTTGGACCTTAGTGAGTGTCTAGTCGACCTCTCGTCACTACCTCTTCGAGGTTAGGCGGGAAACTTACTGGGTACATATATATTTATGTAATCATGCTACGCTTCTGTACTTAATTGTACATGTTCTGAGGCTGGTGCCTCTGGTTATCAGACCGTAGCTTGATTTTAATTATAGACGGATCTGACTTCACAGTGAGCTGCTTTCCCCAGGCGATCTCTGGCAGCACCATGGGGTTTCTTTTGCTTATTTCCCGTCTATTTCCTTCAGACAGTGGGACTGTATATTATATCTTTTGTATATTCTGTTAGTATGCCCGTAGGACTTGTGACACTAGTTCCTGGCATACATGTGATAGCTATTATGGATTTTGGGTTTGTATATATATATTGGACCGCGCCTCTTCATGACTGCTTTTCATTAAAAACTGGCTAATTATCCTTGTCGATTCATGTTTTAAGTTTTAAAAACTTAGTATATGTTGAAATGTTTAATCTAATAAGAAAGAACCCTTAGTAAATTGAGAGTTGGCTTGCCTGACCCCGCTGTTGGGCACCATCACGACCTAAGTTAGGATTTTGGGTCGTGAAAACATGGTATCAGAGCACTAGGTTCACGTAAGTCTCATGAGTCACGGGCAAACCCAGTAGAGTCTTGCGGATCGGTACAGAGACGTCTGTACTTATATTCAGGAGGCTATAGGGTGTTAGGAAACCTCTCTTTGTTCTTATTCTATCGTGCAGTCGATGATTTACTAAATTCATTCTTCTATTCTCTCACAGATGGTGAGGACGCGTGCATCTGATGTTCCAGACCCGGGAAGGGCCGCTATCCCCATTGTCCAAGGCCGCAGCAGAGGCCGGGTGAGGGTACCAGCCCGCGGTGTGGGACGAGGGCTTCCCAGAGCTATCCCGGTTCCGCCACCAGAGGACCCTATTATAGAGGAGCAGGACGAGGTGCCTCCAGCAGACCCTGCTCCAGCAGACTTCATGACGGCGCTAGACTTCCAGGCAGTCATGGGCCGTATGATGAGATTTATGGACACTATGTCCCAGGCTGGTTTATTTCCCAGATTCTGCCACTTCTCAAGCGGGAGGGGGAGTCCAGACCTCTACTGCCCAGGCTGCAGGCCAGACTGCAGCGTTACATCATATCCCGGGTATACTGCCCGTGGGTGGGGTCCAGCTTGTTGCAGCAGCACCTGGGCCCAGACCAACTGCAGACGGTGATCCGCAAAAGTTATTGGATAGATGGACTCGATTTAACCCTCCAGTCTTTGGGGGTGAGCGAGGCGAGGATGCCCAGGATTTTGTGGATAGGTGCAGGAACAGACTGCACAACATGAGGATACTAGAGTCCCATGGAGTGGATTTCACTACCTTTCAGTTGGAGCAGAGCTTGTAGGTGGTGGCAATCCTATATTCTCAGCAGGCCAGCAGATTCTCCTCCTGCCACTTGGAAGCAGTTCACGCAGATGTTTCTGGATAGATATATCCCACCCTCTGAGAGGGAAGAGTTGCGGTATCAGTTTGAGTGGCTAGAGCAGGGACATATGTCAGTGACAGATTATGAGGCCAGATTTTCAGAGTTGTCTCGCCATGCAATCATGATACTACCTACTGATGCAGAGAGGGTGCAGAGATTTGTGGCTGGGTTGCATCCAGGTATTAGGGACACCATCGCCCGAGAGGTGGAGATGGGTACTCCTTATCAGCTAGGGGTAGAGATTGCTCGCAGGATCGATGGGTATCGATCGAGGAGCAGGGAGCAGGGTCAGTGGGACAAGAGGGCTAGATTCTTTGGAGATTTCAAAGGTGCCCCAGCTAGGGGCAGAGGTCAGTCCAACATGCCTTTATATTCAGCACCTCCACCACCTCCCCGAGGTGTTCCAGTGAGGCCTCATTTCAGTGCCATGCCAGAGCGTTCCTACCGTCCTCCAGCCATTCAGAGTTCACCCAGTGGTTATCCCAGTCATTCGAGATCCTCCAACCCCTACTTCAGTGCTATGCCAGAGGGACATCGCCCTCCGGTCTTTAAGGGTTCTTCTTCGGGGCAGCAAACTATGGTACCTGGGAGTTGTTACGAGTGTGGAGAGCCAGGTTATATGAGGAGGCAATGTCCCAGGTTTAGGGGAAAGGCCGTACATCAGGGTTATCAACCGATGAGTCCGACACCAACAGTACGGCCACCTAGAGGTGGAGGACAGGTCGACAGGGGTCGTCCTAGAGGTGGAGGCCATGCAACTCCTGTTCACTCTGGTGGAGCTCAGTCTTCCGGTACTCCAGCCAGATTCTATGCCATTCCGGCCAGATCAGATGCAGTGGCCTCAGACGCCGTGATCACATGTATTATCTCATTCAGTATTATTTGATCCATGATCCACCTATTCATATGTTTCAGCATTATTTGCTCATTTTCTAGATGCTCCTCGCGAGTCCTTGGGTTCTCCTATATATGTGTCCACTCCTGTGGGCGATTCTGTGGTGGTAGATCGAATTTATCGGTCTTGTGTGATCACCTTTTGTGGGTTCGAGACCAGAGCGGACCTTTTATTGCTCGACATGGTTGATTTTGAGATTATTCTAGGCATGGATCGGTTATCTCCTTATCATGCCGTGCTAGATGGCCATGCCAATATAGTTACTTTAGCCATGCCCGAGTCACCTAGGCTGGAGTGGAGAGGTTCCTCAGTTAGTGCAGCCAACCAGGTTATTTCATTCATGAAGGCTCGGCATATGGTCGAGAAGGGTTGTCTGGCCTATTTTTCTTATGTGCGAGACACCACGGCCGAGTCTCCGACGATTGATTCAGTGCTAGTGGTTTGAGAGTTTGCTGATGTATTTCCTTCAGACCTTCCAAGCATGCCTTCGGATCGTGATATCGATTTCTACATTGATTTAGCTCCAGGCACCAAACCTATATCTATTCCTGCGTACCGTATGGCTCCGAAGGAGCAGCTTGAGGAGTTGTTAGCTAAGAGGTTCATCAGACCAAGTGTATCGCCGTTGGGTGCTCCAGTTCTATTCGTAAAGAAGAAGGATGGGTCCATGCAGATATGTATTGATTATCGCCAGTTAAACAAGGTCACCATTAAGATAAAGTATCCTTTGCCGTGCATAGATGATTTGTTTGACCAGTTTCAGGGTGCTCGGGTATTTTCTAAGATTGATTTGATATCGGGATATCATCAACTGAAGATTTGGGCCTTAGATGTTCCGAAGACTGCTTTTCGTACGAGATATGGCCACTATGAGTTCCTGGTGATGTCCTTTGGCTTGACTAATGCCCCAACAACATTCATGGACTTGATGAATATGGTGTTCAGGCCACACATTGATTCCTTTGTTATTGTCTTTATTGATGACATCTTGATTTACTCACGTAGACCGGGGGAGCACGAGCATCATTTGAGAGTGGTGCTCCAGACCTTGCGGGAACAGAAGCTATATGCTAACTTCTCCAAGTGTGAGTTCTGGTTGGATTCCGTAGCATTCCTGGGGCATGTAGTATCCGAAGAGGGTATCAAGGTTGATCCTCAGAAGATCGAGGCAGTTCAGAGTTGGTCGCGTCCTACCTCAGCTACAGAGATCAGGAGCTTTTTGGGCCTAGCAGGCTATTATCGCCGATTTGTGGAGGGGTTCTCTTGTATTGCAGCTCCATTGACCAGATTGACTCAGAAGAATGCCCCGTTCTGATTGTCTGACGAGTGTGAGGTGAGCTTTCAGAAGCTCAAGACAACATTGACCTCAGCACCAGTTCTAGTATTGCCTTCCAGTTCTGGGATGTATACAATATATTGTGACGCTTCACGCGTTGGCTTGGGGTGTGTGTTGATGCAGGAAGGGAGAGCTATTTCTTATGCTTCGCACTAGATGAAGGTTCATGAGAAGAATTACCCTGTGCACGACTTGGATTTGGCGGCGATTGTTCATGCTCTTAAGATTTGGAAGCACTACTTGTATGGAGTGTCCTGTGAGGTTTATACAGACCACCGTATCTTGCAGCACTTGTTCGAGCAGAGGGATCTTAATTTGAGGCAGCACAGATGGCTTGAGTTGTTGAAGGATTATGATATCACCATTATTTATCATCCGAGCATGAAAATATGGTAGCAGATGCTTTGAGTAGGAAGGCGGAAAGTATGGGTAGCTTGGCTTATATTGCAGCAGAGGAGAGACCTCTAGCCTTGGACATTCAGTGCTTAGCCAATCGCTTGGTGAGATTGGACCTTTCATAGCCTCGTCGAGTTTTAGAACATGTGGTTGCTCAGTCTTCGTTATTTGGGAAGATTAAGGCTCGGCAGTATGATGATCCGTGTTTGGAAGAGCTACGGGAGGCAGTGGTTTAGGGTACGACCAAGGAGGTTACTATTGGCGAGGATGGTGTTCTGAGACTTCAAGGCCGCTTATGTGTTCCTAATGTTGATGGCCTGAGGAGAGGATTCTAGAGGAGGCACACAGTTCTCGGTATTCTGTTCATCCTGGTGCTACGAAGATGTATCGTGATTTGAAACAACATTACTAGTGGAGGAGGATGAAGAGGGACATCGTGGAGTATGTGACTAGGTGTCTTAATCGCCAGCAGGTGAAGTATGAGCACCAGAGGCCAGGAGGCCTGCTTCAGCAGATGGCCATTCCTTAGTGGAAATGGGAGCGCGTCACTACGGACTTCGTGGTTGGGTTGCCTCGGACTTTGCGGAAGGTTGACGCGGTTTGGGTCATTGTGGATAGATTGACCAAATCGGCGTATTTGATTCTAGTAGCTACTACTTATACTTCTGAGAGGTTAGCCCAGATCTTCATTCGGGAGATAGTCCGGTTGCACGGTGTGCCGTTGTCCATTATATCAGATCGAGGTCCTCAGTTCACCTCACATTTCTGGAGAGTATTGCATAGCGAGATGGGCACCCAGATATATCTCAACACAGCATTTCACCCTCAGACTGATGGTCAGTCGGAGCGTACAGTTCAGATATTGGAGAACATGCTCAGGGCATGCATGATTGACTTCGGAGGTCAGTGGGACCAGTTCTTGCCTTTGGCCGAGTTTGCTTACAATAATAGCTACCAGTCCAGCATCGAGATGGCTCCATTTGAGGCTTTTTATGGTCGGCGATGCCATTCCCCTATCGGGTGGTTTGAGCCTGGTGAGGCTAAGTTATATGGTACCGACCTGGTGAGGGACGCTTTGGAGAGGGTGAAGTTGATTCAGGAGAGGCTCCGCACAACACAGTCCATACAGAAGAGTTACGCGTATCAGAGGACGCGTGATGTATAATATATGGATGGAGACAAGGTTCTATTGAAGGTCACGCCGATGAAGGGTATTGTGAGGTTTGGGAAGAAGGGCAAGCTGAGCCCGAGGTTTGTAGGTCCCTTCGAGGTTTTGAGGTGAGTTTGGGAGGTTGCTTATGAGCTAGCCTTACCTCCCAGTTTATCAGGAGTTCATCCGGTCTTTCATGTATCCATGCTCCGGAGGTCCCACGCCAACATCTCTCACGTGGTTGATTTCAGCACTATTCAGTTGGATGAGAGGTTGGGCTACGAGGAAGAGCCAGTTGCTATTACTGATAGGAAGTATCACCAGTTGAGGTCCAAGAGAGTTTCTGCAGTGAAGGTCCAGTGGAGGGGCCAACCAGTCGAAAAAGCGACCAAGGAGTCCGAGGAGGACATGCGGAGCATATATCCACACTTATTCAGCACTTCAGGTATGATTCTGGACCCGTTCGAGGACGAACGTTGGGTTAAGAGGTGGAGAATGTAACGATCCGACCGGTCGTTTTGCGTTATCGGACCCTGTTTCCCTAAATGAAACTTCCCATAGTGGCTTATTATGATTTATAACTTGCGGGGACTGGTGGTTCGGGATTCGAAAGTGTTTATAGTGCTATAGGAACATTTGGTTCCTTAAGGTTGGCCTTTAAGGCCAAGTTTGACTTCGGTCAACTTTTTTAGTAAACGACCTCGGAATCGAGTTTCGACGATTCCAGTAGCTTCGTATGATGATTTCGGACATGGGCGTATGTTTAGAATGGGTTTTGGATGACCTGGGAGCATTTCGACGCCAAATATCGAAATAAGGATTTCCTTAAGTTAATATTGTGGTTTGGGACGTGTTTTTGTGTTATCGAGGTCCGAACAAAATTTTGAGACCAGGAATAGTTCCATTATGTCATTTATGAATTGCCTGCAAAATTTGGTGTCATTCCGAGTAGTATAGGTCGGTTCGGCGCATTGTTAGCGAATTCTAGGACTTTAAGTTCAAAGTTTGATTCAATTTGGTTTTGGAGTCAAATTCTTAGTTTCGTGGTTGTTTTTCACGTTTCGTAAATTTGAGCGAGTCCGTATCATGAATACAGACCTGCGAGTGCCTTTGGACGGGGTATCTAGGGGCTCAGGTGAGTTTCGGACCCCTCGAAGTTAAATGCAAAACACCAGAATTTCTGTGTCTGGTTTCCTTCTATGCGTTCGAGGTTGCTCAGCCGTGTTCGCATAGAAGGATCTGGGAGGGAGTGAAAATTTTCCCTATGCGTTCGCATAGGTGCTCCGCGTTCGCGTAGGGTAGGTCATTGGGCCAGACTAGCTTAGCCCTTACTCAGTGCATTCACACCTCCCCAGCCGCGTTCGCGCAGGTCTAGCCTGGCTAGCCTCCGCGTTCGCATAGAAGGCCTCATCAGGCCTGGCCATTTGTTCATCGCGAACGCACTGCCCCTGATGCGTTCGCATAGAAGGGGCAGCTGGGCAGTGTGTTTTTATAACGGGATTTAATTCATTTTCCTCATCTTCTTCTTCTTCCTTGGGACGATTTTCAGCATTCAAGAGGGGCAAACGACCTAGTTATTGAAGGTAAGTAAATTCTACCCTAATATTAGTTCATGCATGAATTACAAGCTAAATTAACTATCTAATTAGTGAAAATTAGGGATTTGGGGTAGTAACCTAGGGCTCTTGAAAATGTAGAAAATTACCCGTGCATTGGCTATTAATTCATACAAAAATCATATATTAACGATCCTTAGGTTATGGGTGAGTGTTTCCTTCGAGAATTTTCGGAATCAGGGCATGCGGGCCCGGGTTGGATTTTGGAATTTCTTCAAGAATGGTGAATTTGACTAAATAATAGGAGAATTCCATGCTTTGAATATAATTTGATATATTTGTATAACATTTGGCTAGTTTCGAGTCCGTGGGTGCCGAGTTCGGAGTTTCAGGCGCATTCTTGACCCGGGGAGTAGGTGCGACGCGAGGTGAGTCTCCTTTCTAACCTTGTAAGGGGGAACTATCCCCCTAGGTGATTTAAATGCTATATGTGATAATTGTGGGGGCTACGTACGTACAAAGTGATGTGAGTCCGTACGTAGCGGCTATTACTATTATGTCCGGGTGGTTAGGCCCACATCATGCCTTGTGCTTTACTTGATATAAACTATATGCTTAATAAATTAAATGTTACATACGGTTTATTTCCCTGAGGTTATGGAAGTTGAGAAAACTTGTAAGGAATTGTTCACTGAAAAGTAATTTAAAAGGAATAATGTGTGTGCATGTGACCGCTTCGCAATTTACATTCCGCAAGCGGAGTGTGATTTTCCCCACTCTTATGGGAACGGGCCGTACGCCACGGCGGATTGAGAGATGCACTTTTGGTTTGGGCCGTTCGATCCTCGGTAGTGCATAGAGAGGATTACTTTATGGCAGAGATGCATTTTTGGTTCGGGCCGTTCGATCCTTGGCAGTGCATAGATGTGAGTACTTTATGGAAATGTGCATTTATGGTTCGGGCCGTTCGACCCTCGGCAGTGCACGAACATGACAATCTTAGGACTCCGGACGGTTGTCCTTACCCTGCATGAGCATATCTATTTGTTTCTAAATTCATGGACATTAATTTGACAGATATTTGGGGGAAGGTGAAGTAGTAATTGTTTTATTCATTCCCAGTACTTCCTTGGATTTCAGTGCCTTATATATATTTGTTGCTTCACTTCCTTTACATGCCTACCATTTCCATCATATTTGGTTAAATTATACCGTTGGACCTTAGTGAGTGTCCAGTCAACCTCTCGTCACTACCTCTTCGAGTTTAGGCGGGATACTCACTGGGTACATATATATTTATGTACTCATCCTACGCTTCTGTACTTAATTGTACAGGTTCTGAGGCTGGTGCCTCTGGTTATCAGACCGTATCTTGATTTTGATTATAGATGGACCTGACTTCACGATGAGCTGCTTTCCCTGGCGATCTCAGGCAGCACCATGGGGTTTCTTTTGCTTATTTCCCGTCTATTTCCTTCAGACAGTGGGACTGTATATTATATATTTTGTATATTCTGTTAGTATGCCCGTAGGACTTGTGACACTAGTTCCTGGCACACAGGTGATAGTTATTATGGATTTCGGGTTTGTATATATATTGACTCACGCCTCTTCATGACTGTTTTTGATTAAAAACTGGCTAATTATCCTTGTCGATTCATGTTTTAAGTTTTACAAACTGAGTATATGTTGAAATGTTTAATCTAATGAGAAAGAACCCTTAGTAAATTGAGAGTTGGCTTGCCTGACCCCGCTCTTGGGCGCCATCACGACCTAAGTTAGGGTTTTGGGTCGTGCCACTTTCCTTTCCCTGATTTGCATGAAGCAACCTCACTTTGTTTTCACTTCGTCGCTGATGGGGAAGCCATAGAAGGCTTTGTCGTTGCCTTTGCCTTATGTGAACCTTGACGAGCCATTTGTACTGACACCTGTGAAAAATGAATTTCGCATTAGTGAAAACTTTAAAGCTCCTCTATAGATAAAAGGTAGGGTTGGGGTGACCCCACACTTAAGATTCAACCAATGCTTCGGGAACTCAAGACTTCCCCTTAGCAACCAACAACATCTGCATATAGCATATAACGACAACACATACATTACAATGCATCGCACTACACTCGGGCTTTTAAAGTTGATTGACCAGAGGTTTGTTGGATCCGAGTTGCTACCCATGCAATTAGGATACATTACAATTACATGAAACACCTAAAAGAGAAAAGAAACAATGAGATACACGACAAGAGAACACATATAGGCTCACACATACGACCTTCGTGCCCGATATCACTCTCTAATAGCCCACGTTCACACATTATCACGAATAAACAATGGTCGGCTACTCAGACTTCGTCGACAATCAACAATTTTTCTTTCAAGAATTTCATCAAACACGTGGTGCACAACATTTTCATTCAAGTCTTTCAAATCATTGGACAAGTGCCATGCCCTCAAAAATTAAACGAGGTGGTGGAATTTTTAGTTTTCCACCCCGTAGTCAAGGAACAACTCAAAAAAAAGAATAACAAAAAAAAAAAAAAAATTACAATTCAATACATACTTGCCAATACTCTACTCCATGGGAAGTTAGGGGGGCGAAGAAGAGTGAGAGACTAAAAATAAAACAAAGCAATACTACAAAATCAGGAAGTAAGTAAAACAAAAAAAAACAAGGAGAAGGCAACAAGAGAAAACGAAATAAAGAGAAGAAAAGAAAGAAAAAACGCACATGTGATGGGTAGAAAGAAAGAAGAGGCGAGCGGGAGGGGATTCAGAGAGAGAGAGAGAGAGAACTGGGAGGGGGAGGGATTTGGATATTAGGGGGTGACGGGTCAGATTTTTTTTTGGTGATATTTTATTATAATTAGGTGTTCAGGTCGGGTTTACAACGTAAAACAGGTATGACTTACCTGTCTGTTTCCATCCGCGCTAAGCGCTGAAGAAAACAACAGCGTTTGTGAATTTTCTGCCTACGTTGTTTTTGTTGGCGCCTGGCGCTTAGCTGGGCACTGAATTGCTGCTGAATTTTTTCTTTTCTTTTTTTAATTTTATACTAAATGAAACTAGACGAAAATAAGAAAATTGGTTGCCACCTAACAAGCGCTTGATTTAACGTCGCGACACGATAAATTACAATATTACAATGGGTTGCCTCCCACGAAGCACCTAATTTAACGTCGCCGTACGACTCGGGCCATCCCTTTATCAAGGATCCTTCAAGTACATGGTCGATATTTCCTTATATTCCTCAACCATGCCTTGATAATGTTTTAGCCTTTGCCCGTTAACTTTGAACTTGCGGATGCCATCTTCTGATGAAATTTCTACGGCTCCGGCAGGATGCATCTCTACCACACGAAATGGTTCTGACCATCTTGACTTTAACTTGCCCGGAAACAGCTTCAATCTCGAATTGTATAGCAATACCACATCTCCAGGTTTAAAACTCCGCTCAAGAATATTTTTGTCATGCATCATCTTCATTATCTCTTTGTATAGTCTTGTCAAAAGCATGGTATCAAAACTCATCAAGCTCATGCAGCGTTGTAACTCTAATTGTACCCGTGGCTTCCATATTGAGATTCAGCTGCCTCAATGCGCACAAAGCTTTATGCTCCAACTCCAAGGGTAACTAAAACGCCTTCCCAAACACCAATTTATGTGGCGACATGCCAATTGGAGTTTTGAAAGCGGTACGATAGGCCCAGAGTGCATCATCGAACTTTCTCGCCCAATCCGTTCTTGTAGCATTCACTATTTTTGTCAAAATGCTATTTATCTCTCTGTTCGAAACTTCCATTTTCCCACTTGTTTGTGGGTGATATGGGGTGGAAACCTTGCGGCGTACACCATATATTTCTAACAACTTGGCGAAGGCTCGATTGCAGAAGTAAGTCCATCTCTAATTATTTCCCTTGGAGTGTCAAATCGGGTGAATATATTCTTTCTCAAAAAACCAATGACCCCCTTTGCATCATTTGTAGGGAGTTCCACAACATCCACCCATTTTTACACATAGTCCACAACTACGAGTATGTACTTGTTTCCATATGAGCTGACAAAAAGCCTCATGAAATCGATTCCCCATACATCAAAGACTTCCACCTCCAGGATTGGGTTCATGGGAATCTCATGTCGGCGGGAAATATTCCCGATTCATTGGCATTTGTCACAACCCTTCACCCAGAAGTGTGCATCTTTGAAAAATGTCCGCCAGTTGAAGCCTGACCCCAACACTTCCGCAGCTGTCCTTACTCCCACGAAATGGCCACCATATGGGGATGCATGATAAGTCTGCAAAATTGAAGATTGATCTATCTTGGAAATACATCTCCGGATCATGTTATCAACACAAATCTTGAACAGATAAGGCTCATCCTAAAAATACATATGACAATCACGAAAGAACTTTTTCTTTTGTATAGAGAAGAGGTCATAGGGGACGCTCGCCAGATAGTTTGCAATGTCTACATACCATGGCGCTACCTCAAGGCTCGTAGCCAACAGTTGCTCATCCAGGAAAGTCTCCACAATCTCTTCCACCTCAACCTTCTTCTCTGCTCCTTCCAGACTAGAAAATTGATCATCCACTTGGTTCTTCGTTCCCTTCCGGTCACGGATTTCCAAGTCAAATTCTTGCAGCAGTAGCACCCATCGAATTAGGCACGATTTTGGCTCCTTCTAAATTAGGTACCTGAGAGCAACATGGTCAGTATACACTATTACCTTCGAGGCTATCATGTATGACCTGAATTTGTCAAATGAGAACACCACTGCCAACATCTCTTTCTCGGTCACTGTGTAATTTTGTTGGGCACCACTCAAGGTTCTACTTGCATAGTAGATTGGATGATAAACTTTATCTTTTCGCTGCCCAAGAACTGCTCCCACAACATAGTCCCTTGCATCACACATCAGCTCAAAAGGTTGCCCCCAGTTAGGTGACACTATGATTGGTGCAGTCAACAACATCTTCTTCAATTCCTTAAAAGCTACCCTACAGTCATCAGAAAACACAAAAGGGTGATCTTTTTCAAGCAGTTTACACAAAATGATAGCAATTTTGGAAAAATATTTTACAAACCACCCGTAGAAACCAGCGTGGCCCAGGAAACTTCATATTGCTTTGACGGAAGTGGGTGGTGGTAATATTTCTAGTACATAAACCTTTGCACGATCCATCTCAATGCCCATACTTGACACTAGGTGCCCCAAGACTATACCTTCATGTACCATGAAATGGCACTTTTCCCAGTTTAGCACCAGATTAGTCTCCATATATCTCTTCAAAACTCTATTTAGATTCGTAAGGTAGTCATCGAACGAGTCTCCCATCACTGATAAATCATCCATGAAGAATTCCATTATGTCCTCTACCAAATCTATGAAGATGGCCATCATGCACCTTTGGAATGTGACGGGTGCATTGCATAGGCCAAACGGCATTCTCCGGAAAGCGTAGATGCCATATGGACAGGTGAATGACATTTTCTCTCTATCCTCCAGGGCAATAAAGATCTGATTATACCCTGAGTATCCATCCAAAAAGCAAAAGTGGGACCTCCTTGCCAATCTATCTAGCATCTGATCAATGAACGATAAGGGAAAATGGTCTTTTCGGTTGGCCTTGTTCAATCTTCTGTAGTCCATACAAGTTCTCCATCTCGTGACTGTTCTTGTTGAGATCAGCTCGTTGTTCTCATTTTGCACCACAGTCGTTCCACCTTTCGTTGGGACACACTGAACTGGGCTGACCTAGTTGCTGTCGGAAGTGGGGAAAATGATTCCCGCATCTAACCACTTGATCACCTCCTTTTTCACGACTTCTTTCATGTTGGGATTCAACCTTCTTTGATGTTCTCTGGAAGATTTGTGCCCATCTTCCAGTAATATCTTATGCATACAGAAGGCCGGGCTGATACCCTTAATATCTACAATGGTCCAACCAATTGTAGTTTTGCACTCCATTAACACCTGCAAAACCTGTTCTGCCTGCACATCTAACAAACCATATGAGATAATAATAGGTAAAGTCGAGTTAGGTCCCAAGAAAGCATACCTGATATGAGATGGTAGCGGTTTCAGTTCTGCCTGCACATCTAACACATGTGTATCTTATCTTCTTTTATTCAATAAAAAAAAAAAGTTAAGAAAAATAGATTTAA
>ML308617.1:0-36599 GCA_005239505.1 Nicotiana paniculata | reverse complement strand
GGGTACGACATTCCCTAGTAGCATCTCAGTGAGCCATGAGCCTCACCTTATTGCCAACATAGGATACTACATCCCCTAGTTGTATTTCGCATTGCTAACATAGGGTACAACATTCCTTAGTAGCATCTCAGAGAGCCACGAGCCTCATTTTATTGCCAACACAGGGTACTACATCCCCTGGTTGCATTACTTTTTGCCAACATAGGGTACGACATTCCCTAGTAGCATTTCAAAATGCCACAAGTGTCATTTTGTTGCAAACATAGGGTACTACATCCCCTGGCTGCATTTTTTTTTTTTGCCAACATAGGGTACGACATTCCCTAGTAGCATCATATAGTGCCACGAGCCTCATCTTATCATCAACACAGGGTACTACATTCCCTGGTTGCCTTCATTCTTGTTAACACTGTGTACGACATCCCCTATTACTTATATAAAAAAAAATGTGTCTTTTCCAATTCTTTATTTTGCAATAGCAAAGATAGTTTAATGTGTTTTCAATAACCCACAAAAATTTCCTAGTGCAAACTGGGGCAGAAAATTTTTGTTCGTTTTGTTTGTTTGTGATGGTTTGTAGGTTTTTCTGCAAATCACAAATTGGATGTGCAAAATGGAACGTTTGGTCTTGATTCCAGCCGCAACCAGCTTTGACATAATGTATGCGGAGACAAAGAATTTCAAGATCCATCCTTCCATCATCTGATCAAGAAACAAGCATGTAAGAATATTTCATAGTCTGTGGCATCGAGAGCATCGAGTTTCAGTCTAAAGTCAATGGAAGAAGCAAGTCAAGAATCAAGACAAGACTCCAGATGGCATTTAGATATGAATTTTGTAACTCTTGGATTTCAAGAGTATGTAATTTTCTTTTCAGTTTGATGTAATAGTCGGAACTGCGGATCGGAACCTCGACGGAACTTCGCTCGGCTCTCCATTTAAGCATACTCTATCAGCCATTTTCCACTTGAACTACACGTGACCTGATTCCCTTATAACCCGGGATATGTAGGCTGCCTAAAACCAAGGCTCGGTCACATCTTTTTGTTTTATCTTCTTTTCCTTCTTAAATAATAGTGAGGTCAAAAATCAGTCACCTTGTTCATTTTCTTTTGCCTGAAATTTTTTATGTTTCCAAGCAAAGAGGGGCATGCTGTGAACAACTAATTTTTGACCACACCCAAATAATATACTATTTTAATGTAAATAATTCTTTAGGTATATATATATATATATATATATAACATATTTTTATTTCTATTTATAAAGACAAAATGAAAATAAAAAAAAATGATTTCTTTTAATTAGAATTTTAACAAGTAATCTATAGAATTTTTCTTAGTATCATTTATAATACATGTAAATATTTAGTTTTCCTATATTGTA
Source organism: Nicotiana paniculata (assembly GCA_005239505.1). Taxonomy (NCBI): domain Eukaryota; kingdom Viridiplantae; phylum Streptophyta; class Magnoliopsida; order Solanales; family Solanaceae; genus Nicotiana; species Nicotiana paniculata. The sequence continues at coordinate 35,213 of ML308617.1, read as the reverse complement.
AGACATATTGTTATTCTTTCTATCTTCATAATTTAATTATATTTTAAAATAAAAGACGAAAAGAAAAAAAAAATCAAAAATGAACTAAAATCACGTTAGAGTGATGAAGTTTATTATCAAACTTTATTTAAAAATCTAATTTTACTTTAAAACAAAAAATAATAATAATTTTTTATAAAATAAAAAAAAATAAAAATAAAAATAAAAAAAAACCCATAACCCCATTTTCCCCATACCTCTCACGTTCTATCCTCCACTTCCCCCACTCACATTCCCAAATCTCCACTGATAATTCTTTACAAAAGAGTAGATAACTACTTTGTTCCTCTTTATAAATAGGAGAAGTGAACTCACGTAGGGGGAGATTGGAAATTGAAGAAGACTTCCACCAAACCCGCTGAAAATCCGATCAGAAGACCCAGAACCGCCGTCGCTCCACCTCCTTTAAAAAACCAGCCTCCGGACACACACACAACCGCGACACCAATCCTAATCACCACAACTACTCCTTTCCCTTCCCACTTTCTCACCCTTGTCTGTCACCTCTCTCCTTTGGGCGCCGTCACTGCATTTGCTTACCAGTCACCGCCGGAACAGTTGCAGATCTGACCGGTTGTTGCTTTTACGTCTCAAACAGAGGTGATTTGAGGCCCATCTTGAATGCCGTTTGAATTTTCCGGTCGTGGGTTGCTGCTTGGTTTGAGACCTTTTGTAGTCTTTTATTTCGATTCATCATTTTTCAATTCCTTCATTGTAGCTGTTGAAATTAAATTGAAATCTCAATTTTCAGGTCCATCTCTATTCCCGTTTTTTTTTAAATTTTTTTTTTTTCGAATCTGTGGTGATAATCGTGATACTGGTCCTTGTTTATCCTTTTTCCTTGGTTTGGTGTTCTATTTGAATTGTGAGAACGCTTGATTTTGTCTGGTGCTGCTCGTTTTGCGTTTACATTCTGCGGCCTTTTCTTTTTTATATCGAAGTTGGTTTCTCCATTAGTAATCATATCTAGAGTGCTAATCTTGAAACTAAAAGTGGTAATATTTAAAATACCATTAGAATACTAATCAGATTTGCCATTCCCTTAGTGCATGCTATTACTTTTAGTAGTTTTTGAGCCCAGATGTTCTGTATCTTTCCTTTAATGATTTTTTTTAAATTCTTTGAGTTTTTTTTTAGATGTTCAACTTCTATTCAAATGTATTTAAGTCTCACGTGCCAGTATCGAGCTCTACACCATTCGCTATTTTATTTCAACTTGGCTATTGGTACTTTAACATGTCTTCATCACCCTGTTGGTAATCTTTGATTGCTCATGTTATTCTCTGGGCGAGTATGTTTTAACTAGCTAAATGAATTAAGGCAAGGAATTGTTAGTTAAGTCGGGGTCAGATTAAAAGAAACAATATCAGTACTATAGTATTCATTGCTTATTTGTTTGTTTATACCGCTAAGAACATGCTAAGCCGACCACACTCATGTAGGCAAACTTTAAGATTTTCGACATTTACGTTATATAAATATGGGTTCAAGAATTAAGGTCGAAGTACGTGTTCGCGCGGCTTTGAATTTCTTCTTAAGTACTTAACCGTAACAAATTGTGTACACGTGACATGATTTAACCGCCGATTTTCAAAATAAAACAAAGGTACGTGTCCGCGCGTCTTTGGAGTTTTCTTAAATAATTAAAAGTGATAAATTATGTACACGTCCGCGTGACATAATTTTGGACACTTCCAATTCAAACGGGTATACGCGTACGTGACTCGTCTCAAAATAACTCTTTAAACACAAAAGAACATTAAAAGCGGTAAAAATTTAAAAATACATTTAGGTGCTAAAATCNACAGAATTCCTTACCCGGATTTCTGATTCGCAGACAATTTAAACAGAGTCAAAATTCCTCGGTTTTTGGGATTTCTAATAAATAAATGGTGTCCTGGAACATCGTAAAAAATCCGGGTGGCGACTCTGAATAAAATAAATCCCAAAAATCGAATAATGTCACTTAAAGTGGAAAAACTCCCTTATTACCATATCCCTTATTTCCCTTACGGGGTAGTGAAAAAGGAGTTGTGACAGTCAATTCTCTCAAGACTTTTTAATATAAATTTGTGATGTTTTACTAATTCTACTGACAATAATAATAACTAGCAATTACTAACAATGTGTTGTAAATAACGATGATAAAGGTCTAAGGTTATGGTTTCCCCCGTTGGTGAACTTACTTCTCGGATACTTCTTATAGTTTGATTAGTTGTCTCTATCAATCATGAACACTCTATCTACCATAAATCTCTCTCAAGTAATTATGATAATTTACTAGACGCACTCTCTCAAGTTACGCTAGCTAGATTGCATTACAGTTCACTTAGATTGCACCCGAAGTATCGTTATCTCTAATCCAACCTCTAAACCCTCGGTTATGACTTTCGTCTATACTCTGGGAGTGGTGTTGTTCAAACAATTACCTAAATATGCACTCTCTCTCAAGTAGATACATAATAAATAGGCACAGCTAATTGAGGGCCCTTCAATCAACTACAACAAGAACGTAGTTGAACAAATAGAGATAAATCAACCAATCAAAACTATATTAATAACACAATAAGTTTATCCCCAACGGGTTCTACCAAACCCTAGATTAAAGAAGTTATCTAGACATGTTCATAAGAATCAAACCCAGAATAAATTGCATAATTGAACTACAAAGTAATGAATAAAAGATTTAAAAATCAATGTTTTGTCACTTCAATGCTTTCCTCTCTTTAAATCCTTCGAATCCCTTTTTCAAGTTGTGTTTTCGGGGTCTATTTATATGTTTAGGACGAACCCTAAATGTCTAGGAGACTTCTATTCCAACCGGGAAACACTTAAACTCGTCAAAACTCGGAATTGACCGAACTTGGGACCCCGGGCGTTTGGGCTCAAACGCCCCCTTAAGGCCAGGGCAGGCCTGGCGTTTGGGCTCTAACGCCCCCCTAACGCCAGGGGATGCCTGGATTTAGGGGCCAAATGCCCCCCTAACGCCAGGGGCTACCTGGTTTTAGGGGCCAAACGCCCGGCTATCGCCCGGGTGTTTCCTCTTCGACCTTTAAGCGTATTTTTGACGTATTTGCATCCCTTTAGCTCTGTTTCCATCTCCACTTCACCTACACATGAAAGAAACTCCATTAAGCACATAAAAGTGTGTTTTTATCACTACCGCACATAAAATGTAAGGCATATAACATATTAAACCATGAATTCTAGCCTCGCATCAATACCCCACACTTAAACATTTGCTCGTCCTCGAGCAATCAAACTACACTCATGTACACAACTTATTAAGCAAATCTCTTAACACGTTATACCAAAAATATTTAAAATAGCTCAAGCACAGAGTTGTGACATCCTCGCCTCAATAATCGACTCACAAATACCATGCTTTATTCACAATTCACTAACTACTCTAACATAGAGGTCAACAATATTGCCTTTCCTTCATGAATCATGTGACCTCACCAAATTCAAGAGTTAGTTCCACACACAATGAAATTTAAGAACATAGGAACTTAAGATAGAAAGAATTCACTCTCTCAGAAATAACATTCATATGCCACAAAAGATGCACCATAGGCTCGCTGCAGAGGAATTCTATCTGCTGCCCCGGCTCAAATTCCAGAGATTCTATTTTTGAGACCCAGCTGAGCCGCTGCCCACACAAAAATTCTGCTGCAGCGATGTCCTCGTCGCTACAGCGTTGAAATATCCGTTGGGAGAGGATTCCTAAGATCAGAGACTTGCCAACCTGGGATATTCATAATAGCGCGGTCAGCAATATTATTACGTTGTCGCACTGTACAATTTTGCTGGGGGCGGAATAGAGATTCAGAAAGTGCCCAGGAAGAACACTGCAGCGTTATTATTCCGCTGCAGTGAAAGCCAATCTGCTGGAGCGCTTAGAATTTCGCTGGGGGCGAAATCTCCGTAGGGTCAATTTGGTCTAGTATTTTCAGCCTAGTATAAATACAACTCTTTTTCATTTTTAGGGCATCAGACAAGAGAGTGAGCTCGTGAATAGTGATTTTATTCCATTTTGAGTTGTTTTATCTTAGATTCTACCATACTTCTTAGATTTTCTTCTTGTAATCAACATTTATGGGTTTAATTTCATCATCTATCTCAATTTCTTGTATGAGAATGAGTGGCTAGACCCTCAAGCTAGGGTTGTAACCCAACCCTCGTGTGGGTAACTAATGGGTCTTCTATTTTAGGTTGAATTTGTGATTGGGTGTATGACTAATTTATGCCTTTTTTACTAGGGTTATTCTTGAGAGAGATGACCCAAGTCTAGGTAAATAGGCTAACAAGGTATTGGGGTGAACTCACGAGATTGATAGCCCCAATAAAAGGGTAGAAACTAGAGATAGTGATACCCGGCTTGAGCCATTTCATTTGATTTGTTAAAACACCTAATTTGGCTTGAGAAAGCCAATTCGGGCAAAGTCACCCAAATTACCGAGAGGTATTGGGTGAGAAATTTAGTATTAGGTTATGTCATTTGTCCATGATTCACAAGATTATCCTAGATTTTAGATCCTATTAGTCACTCGCCTAGGAGTAAGTTGCAATCCTAGTGCCTTTAATCATTTGATAAAAATCCACAAAAATATTGAGTTAGTTAGATAATATTACTTTTTAGACTCAACCTTAGAATATATACAAAACCAAACTATGTTGAGAAGAGCAATTAAGAACAAGAAACACCACTAAATCAAGTAGAAACTCGACTCCCATTGCATAACTCCCTGTGGAGATCGATCCCGACCCTGTCGGGTAAAAGCTGCTTAAACCTTGCCTTGCTACTTAAATAGTGGTATAGGTGGGCGTCGATCAAATATCACATAAAATTCAACCATGCTAAGAAATAGCAGATCCACTCGTATCTCCAGACCCTCAATATATATCACACACGACCGATACACGCGGTCCGCAACAATAGTATTGCCCACCCCACTCAACACATGAACAGATGTAACTAAGGACTCACGTGGCATATTCAGGAAATGGGTAAAATATGATGAAACATAGGAATACGTGGAACCATAATCAAATAAGACAGAATCATCTCGGTGACAAACTGAAACAATACCTGTAATCATTGCATCTGAGGCCATAGCATCTGATCTAAGCTAGAAGTGCATAAAAATGGGCATGACCTCCACCTGATCGACCTCCCCCTCTAGGGAGGCCTTAGGCTGCCTGACCCCCACCCCTAGCCGGCTGGGCGGGTGGTGAAGTAACTGGAGCTGAAGTCGAGGGTTGGCCCCTCTACTAAGGCAGGCCACCATGACGACGAGGACACTGCCGCCACACGTGCCCAAACTCTCCACACTCGAAACAACTCCCTGGTGCTGGAGATGGGGACTAAGGGTAACCCCTAGCACCTGGATAACCTCTAAAAGAATCAGGCATAGATGAACCCTGAACTGATGGTGCTCGAGATGAACTATGGGCTGGGAGAGCACTGAATGATGGGTGCCCCTGATGAGAACTGTGAGGACCACGACCAGCGGATCCACCATGATAACCTGAGCGGCCTGGCTGAGCATGCGTGAATGGATAGCCTTTGTCGTGCTGGAACTGTCCTCCTGAAGTAACATCACCAAAACTACCAGATCCTTGAGGCCTCTTGGCCTCCCTCTCATCTCGCTCCTGGCGACCGTTGTGTGCATAATCCTCTGACACATGTCTAAGAAACCCTGGGCGTCCTCGCCCTCTGCAACGCTGAAAGTCAGAGGCTGAAGTCTACCAAATCTCTCCAACCTGCGTTGCTCGTCATCTGGCATAACAGGAATCACATAATCCTGAACAGGTGCAACCGGCTGGACTGGAGCTGCCCCCATGTCTGAAGTCCCTGAATAACCTGCTCAGGTGTACGGGCAGCAGGAGTCTGAGTGCCTCCCCCTGCCTGAGAAGTAGCAGTTGAGGTAGGATGAACGACCGCCTGAGCAAGACTGGTACATGCGGTCAGAATCTGGGCTAAGGTCTCCTGAAGACCCGGGATAACAATAGGCACAGTTGGTGCCTGAGCTGGTCCCACTGAAACATTTGTGGCTGGGACCTGATCTAGAATAACATGCGGGTCTATGGGTACTGCCCCGGAAGCTGCGCGAGCTGCACCTCTACCCCTACCACGGCCTCGACCGCGGCCTCGACCCTTCATGGGTCCCGCTGATGGCTGATCTCCCTGTCCGGTAGCACGTCTCCTCACCATCCATGAGAGAATGAAACAACAAAAGTTTAGTTTCCAGAATCAATAGATTCGCATGACAAGAATTCAAGAATGTGGGATTTTTCCTAAGGGTTCTGCAGCATCTCGAAGATAAGTACAGACATCTCCGTACTGATCCGCAAGACTCTACTAAACATGCTCATGACTGGTGAGTCATATGCAACCTAGGCTCTGATACCAACTTGTCACGACCCCAAAACTACCCTGGACGTGATGGTGCCTATCGTGATACTAGGCCAACCAAATCAATATTCAAAACACAAAGAACCTTTCGTTTATATCATTTCTAATTCGTTAAGTCATAGAATTTTCATTTAAGAATTTTTAGACAGACTAAGATATGTCGAATAATAGATACAACCCAAAATCCTAGAGTCACTGGTCACGAGCATATAAAGAAAATATAAAAGTCTGACACAGTATCTCTAATACAAGATAAGTCTAAGAGATTCAAACACTACAGAAGTAAAAAGGAGAAAGCAGGGTCGCGGACGCATGCAGCTACCTTGTGAAATCTCCGAGAGTTCCTGGGACAGGTAGACAACTCACTCCGCTCGAGCACACAATTTTCAGGGAGTAATGTGAGTACGCCAACTCAGTAGTAATGAGAGTAAATAAAGTCTGAGAAATACGAAACACATAAAACAAGTCATCAATCCACATCAATTACAGATCTTCTTTCAAAATTGTAGATACGACAATGCATAACGCTTGAAATCCAATTTCAGTAAAAATCTTTTGAAATTATACCTTTCAATAGTTTCCATAGAAATTCAAGAAAATCTTAATGTCAAAATGAGAAAAATCATAAATAGCTTCTTGGGCAAAAACATATTTCATAAACCACCCCTCGAGCATAACATCACTCGGAATCAGTCACTCAGCATGCCTCACAATCACTCAAAATTAGCCCCTTCGGCAACCTCACAGTCACTCATGCCTCACAGTCACTCGTCACTCGGCACTCGGCACTCGGCACTCGCACTCAGTAGGTACCTGCACTCACTGGAGGTGTACAGACTCCGGAGGGGATCCTACAGCCCAAGCTCTATAACAAGCCATCTCGCGGCATAATCACTCAGGCTCTCGGCCTCTCATATATAATAAACAGTGTAACATGCTGCGGCGCGCAGCCCGATCCCATAATATCGTCACAACATAGGCCCTCAGCCTTACTCATTCAGAAAATTCTCAAAATCCACTCGGGCTATTAGTGAAAACAGGGAACTCGTCCCAAAACATCTGTCATATGCATCAAAGTGAACTCAATTAAATAGTAATCAAGTAAAAATCATGACTGAGTGTAACCTTCAAATCAAAACAGTGAGGAAATAGTAGTAAAAATCCCCCAAGGGGTCCAAACACTTGGCACGAGGCCCAAATACAACATTTAGCCCAAAGCATAGTAATATTCCTTAAAACATATAATATCATATGATTTGAAATCAAATACGCAACTTATTAGTAGCTACGGGACGGTCCAAGTCAAAATCCCCCAACGGTGTACGCCACACACTCATCATCTAGCTTGTGCGCCACTCCAAAATAGTGACACAATACGAAGTCCGGGGTTTCATACCCTCAGGACAAGATTTACAATCATTACTTACCTCATACCGAATGAAAATCTATTCCGCGATGTCCTTGCCGCTCGACCAAGCCTCAAATCACCTCGAATCTATCCAAAATCAGAATCATAACATCAATACATGCTAAAGGAACAAATCCCATGCGAAAATTATCAAAGCAAATCAAAAATCCCGAAATTGAAATCCAACCCCCGGGCCCACGTCTCCAATTCCGATAAAAATCGCAAAACTAGAACCCTTACACTTTCATGAGTCCATACATACCAAATACATCACAATATGACAACAAACAGTCCCTCAAATCAAAGTTCCAATTTGAAGCCCTAATCCCCCAATTTAAACCCTTAATTCCCATAAATTTCATGTCTAATCAGTTAGGAATCATCATATAATCGAGTATTGAGTTCAAAAACATTACCTCTAGGTGTTACCCCTTGAATCCCTCTTCAAATACTCTCAAAAAGATCCAAGCCTGAACACAAATGGTGGAAAAATGACCAAATTTTGCGAAGGCAACCTTATATAGGTTCTGCCCAGAACTCTCGCACCTGCGACCCCAAACGACGCACCTGCGGCCCCAAACCACTCAAACCACGTCCGAATAACCTGAAATTTTGCACACACATCCCAAATGATAATGAGAACCTACCCAACTTTCAGAATTCCATTCTGACCCCGATAGCTAATTTTCCACTGCCGACCGAAAATCGCCAAAAATCCAATTTTGCCAATTCAAGCCTAATTCTACTCCGGACCTCTGAACAACATTTTGAGTAAACTCCTAAGTACCAAATCACCTACCGAAGCTATCCGAGCCATAAAACCCACATTCCGAGATCATTTACCTATAAGTCAACTTCTGGTTGACTCTCCCAACTAAAACACTAACTTAAGAGACTAAGTGTCTCATTTCTCTCCACAATCACTCCGAACCAGAAGCAATCAACCCAACGCAACCTAAAAGAGCTAAACCATACAAAAATGAAGTAGAAATGGAGGAAACAGGCTAAACTATCGGAACGACTGGACGGGTCGTTACAAAAGGAATCTCATTTGAAAGATGCCAACAGAATTCTGAGGTATCTCAAAGGAACATAAGACTTGGTTCTCTAGTATCTATCATGAGACAATTTTGAATTAATTGAGTAAGATGATGTTGATTATGATGGTTATTTGGTCGATAGAAAGAGCATATCTAGGATGGCACATTTTCTGGGATCGTGCTTGATTTCATGGGGTACAAAGAAACAAAACTTTGTGGCTCTTTTTACTACAAATGGTGAATATGTGGCAGTTGCGTCCTGTTGTGTTCAACTATTGTAAACTGGAGACTTTTATGTGTTTTCTGAGTGTGTGATATTAATGTGTGACAACACAAGTGCGCTCAACATGGCAAATAATCCAATTCAGCATAAGAGAACAAAGCACATTGATGTGTGACATCACTTTCTCAGGGATAATATTGAAAAGGGTCTCATCTACATGATGTTTTGAAAAACAAAGGACCAGGTAGATCACCAAAGCATTGATCATAGAGCACTTTGAAAAGAATCGACCGGCGTTGGGACTGATAAAATTAAACTGAGCACCAGGTCCCTCAATGATTGGCTATGAAGGAATGAACAGGTAAATTACTAAAAAGTGTTTTCTGTCGATTTCTAACGCATTTCTATACCATTACAGGTGGACACACATGGCAATTACAAAGCAAACAAGCAACTAACGGTATTGCATTTTGATAAAAGGATGAGGCTTACATTTACAAAACTCGTTCAGGTAACCTGGTTCCCTTGACTCAGGTTAGGAGTTGCTTTTACACTCATGCGTATTTTAAACGGCTATAAAAGTGCCACATCATTAAATGTGTCCGCCTTTTTCTCTCATCCTTTTATAGCCTAAGAATCACCCCCATTACAAACTGCCCCGTCTACCCAGTCTGTTGTACCCATTTGTAACCGGTCCCTCATCCCATCTAATAACCCCAAAAGACATATTTCTCACAACTGTCTACATCAAAGCCATCAAACTTCTTTAGTCTCTCAAAAACCCTCTCTTTATCGTGTCTTTACATCCTAAATGTCTTCCCTGAATCCAGAGCTTTCAAGTATTACTAGTGTCACTCCTACTGCATCTTCGTCTCATGAAGCATCGCAGCGTGAGCCTAAGTCTCAACTGTCACCCAGTGAAAACCCAAACTCAGACCAAAAATCACCCATGTTTCTTCTCCAACCCGACGAGTTCTGGTTCTCATCGTAGTCGCAAAAATCAAACATCGAAAAGGTTTGTCTCTACAACTTTTCCTCTATTTTGCTGGAAAAAAAGGCAGACGACAAAATATTGGATGGAGTAGAGGGACCAGTGGTCTCAAGTCAGAAAATTGGGGATGTCTCTGTATCCCAAGAAGATGTTGCTGCTAGTGGTGAAGCATCATAAGTGCCTGGTCCAACCTTTGATTTTAATGTGGCCTCTCCAATAGGTAATGCTCCTCTTGCATCTACTGATTCTACATTGTTGGGTGTGAGTGAGAGAGAAGCTATAGAGAATGTGATACTTATTGCTACCGAGTAGGGGTCGGTTGGTGAGTATGAGTGTGGTGACGTGACCACTGGGTCTTAGGGGAAGGAGAAGGAAATGGAGTTGGAGGTGCGGAACTAGTGCCTCTTGGTAACTTGGTGCCAGACAATACTACAAGGGAGAAAACAGAGGGACTTGCTCCCTCTGCCCAAGAAGAGCACTTATCTCCTACTATGAAACCCATGTTCTTCAAAAGATCACATGGTCCATACTAACCCTGCTCCTTCTCCTCACTTTGATGTAGTGCCATTGGATTTTGTTATTCCTGAGATGAGGCCTTTGTTCGAATATGAGAATGATAATAGTGAGGAACACTATGATGATGTGATTGTAGCAAGTTTCATTTCTGCTAGAAGTATTAGAGAATTTCCCAAAGAGCCCGTTCTTAAAAGACCCACAACTAGGCAGCAGAAGAAAGAAGCTCTTGAGAGTACTTTGAAGAGAAACAAGGAGGAAAAGAAAATAAGAAGGTGATAATCTCATCTTGATACTTAGGATTTTGTATGATTTTGTTGAGAAATTAAGGCATTTATTGAGGTTCATTGGCACATTTCAGGTATCAAGTGATGTAGAGAAGAGACCCGAAGAAACAAGTCAGAATGCGTTAAAAAGGGGAAAACTAACTACTGGCAGTGAATGCTCTTTGCGATCGTGGAGAAATCCATGCGATCGCATAAGTTTAGAAATTCAAGCCATTGCGAACATGGTTGAATTCATGCAAACGTGAAGAAGTAAGGTTGGTCAGCACTGGTCAAACGTTCTATGCGAACACGTCTCTTGCTAGGCGCTCGCGTAGCTTTGTAGAAATTGGTCACCGTGATCATGCTACAGTGTTTGATATAGTATAGCACATTTATTGGGCAGATTCTGTGCAGAAATGGAATTTCACGTCTTTGATCCCCAATTCGTTTAATACACGACCTAACTCATTTGTATGGGATCTTTGGCCGATCTCTGGATATCTTTGGCTTACTTTCAGTCTCTTGACTAGAGAACACAAGTTTTGGAGCTAAGGTCTTTGCACACACACTTGGGTCTTGAATATTTGAAGCTTTTGATTGAGAAATTCTTACTCATTCATGTTCATTTTTTAATTTCCTTGCTTTGTATTGAATATCTAAGTGTGTAGTATTTATTTTAACACTTGAATCTTGTGTATGGGAATATTCATATTTAAAGTGTGGATAAAATATCTTGTTGTGCTTATGTATTGAACGATTTTTATTTATTATGAGTGAATTATTGTTTCTTTAAGTATTCTTTTTCATTAATGTTTCCAAAGGGATTAGCTAACCATAAGACTCTCCCATTAACTTTGGATTAATTTTGAAAAAGATAATTTGGGGTTGGGAAAGATTAATTAACTAGAACTTGAGGCGTTAACACTCACTTTATAGATTATACCTAGGGATAAGATTGAACTAGTTGTGGCCATATTTGCATGTGCTTAATCTCTTAATTTTTTTAGGGATAACTCAATTAGGAAGTCTTGTTATTCTTCCGAAGAAGCTAATACAAAATTAATACCCAAGGCTAATTGACATAAAATCGCTCATGTTTATAAAATCATGAAATACATTGGATTGTTACTTGAGTGTAATTCCTATTGCATCCATGATTATAGCCATTGATAATTTCACTTTCTTTCTAGGTTAGTTTATATTTTCATATTTAGACATAAATAGTTTCTCAAATCCCTTTTAAGTGTTTGACTTAGAAAATAGGTGATAATTCTCTTACACGCATAATCGCCTGCATATTGTTCTCCTTTTTAGTAGTGGATTTGGACGTCATCAAAAGGCTGGTGAAAGGGGGAAAGTTAGTGAATAAGGAGGATGTGCCTCCGCCAAACTTTGTGAATGTTGAAGATGAATATGTGAATGAGGAACCTACTTCCTTGGTTCGCAAATCCTCTAAGAAATTTGTGCCTACTAATCCCAAGAGAGAATCGTCTACGAAAGAGGTGGAGTTTGATAAAGAGAAGAGTGTTGAAGAAAAGGAGTCTGATGAGAAAAGTAAGCCTGAAAAGAAGGAGAAAAGTGTGAAGAAGTATCAGAAGAGAAAGGCAAGTAACAAAGAGGAACCTGGTTCCTACAAGAAAGCCAAAGTGGATGTGTCTAAAGTTGAGAGAAGAGAAAAACTTAAGAAGCAAAAGGTGATATGGGGCAGAGCGTTTGACGCTAACATGCTTGAAATTCAGGCATAAGACAGTTGTTTGCAATCTGTAAGTTTCAGAAGTGGACTCATTGTTTACCATTCAGAGTCCCAAGGTTTATGAAGATGAGGTTCCGCAGTTTCTACGTAGATCTGTTTACTGCAGAACACGACAATATCTGCTTGAAGGTCAATGGAGTGGATTTTGTGATGGACGAGGTTGTCCTAAGAATTATCTTGGGTGTGTCCACTGAGAGCCTCTCATCTGTTGAAGGGACCTGTTCCCCTGACTTTAGAAAGATCATTCTAAAAGCTCAGTCTTCTTAGCACGGGGAACGGGTGCACAAGAAGGCCCTCCTTCTAGAGTATCAACTTATATTTGAAATGGTGAACAAGGTCCATCTTCCACACGCGGAAAGGCGTTCCATTACTTCAAAAGCTGACATGTTTCTCATGGAAGCACTGGATACATACATCACCGTCAACCTGCCTTGTATTATGATTAAACATATGAAAAAGGTGGCAAACTTCAAATATGTAACCATGGTTTGCCTTATGGGTTCTTTCTCACTAGAGTGTTTGAATTCTTCAAATTCCCTTTAGGAAGAGCATCAGTGGGAACTCGAAAGCAAACTTTCTCAAACACAACCTTGGAGGAATGCAGGTGTATTGAAAAGAAGAAGGTGTTGGCTTCATTTCTATTATTTATCAGTTAATTGATGCTCAGAATGCTTCTAACGGGGAAATAAGGAGGCTGAAAGCTAGGAATGCCATTCTTGAGGGGCAGCTCATTCAAGGCAAGAAGGAACCTGGTTCAAGTAGTGCACAAGGTGCAGAGGTTGCCGCTTGACTACTGAAAATGCAGACCTGAGGAAACAGGTTGAGGACCTGAAAGAGCAGTTGATAAACGAGCATCGTTCATCTAATTCTCAGCTGGATATTCTTCTCAAAGCCCTTGCCTCCTCAATCTTCCCTCCCTCTTCCAACTCCCCTTAAACAGTTCCCTTCCTAGTGTCTAGTTTAACAATGGCTGTCTTGACCCGAGTGTCCTTTTTGGCTTGTTGTTTGTTATGACTGGTACTTTAGGTTTGTTTTGTGTGTGAATGTTTTGTAACAATGGTGCTACTGCCTCTATTTTCTTCTCGTATTAATTAATGATTATCTCAGTATGTTGCTATGCATGATATACTCTTGTGCTCTGTTTTCAGCTATGTTGTGTGCACACATGTGGCAAGAGTTAACTTTGTTGGACTTCTTTTTATGTTTACTTGCATATATTCTTTTTGTGATGCCAAAAGAGGAGCAACAATTGAAGGGGGGCAGAAAGGGGAACAAATTTTTTCTGCAGGGTAAACTGTATAGAGATCTGGTTCTCTAGGGGATCTTCAATTATAAGTTTGTCATCATCAAAAAGGAAAAAATTGATGAGTTATGTGTCTTTTGTATTTTGATGATTTAACAAACTTCATATGATAACCAGATAGGAAACCTATTACTTAACCTCAAAGTGCTCAGAATAACAAGTCATGTGTATGACACAAGTTCCAACATGATCAGTCAAAGAAACGACAGAGGGAACAGATGGCTATCAGTTCCGCCGGTGATAATACAAGTCACTCCCTATAGCTGTTAAAGTTGTTTCACTTCTCTGCGCACGCAACAGTGCAGTAGTCACTTTATGGAACATGCTTGTTACTGGATACTTGCTTACATCATCCCAATGACCTCACTTATATATAACAAACATAAGGCAAGGAAAAATATACACTTGCAAACCCTAAGTCATTAAGTCTCTCTCAAGTGCATTGTCGTTTTTCATTGACTCCAGGCTTGAAGAACAAAGTAGCAACAGAACAAAGGACCAGATCCCAGCACTAAGTTTATCGTGTGTCCTTAGTATTGTTGTATCTTTGTTAGTGTTATTTACTTGTAATTCCTACTCAGCTTAGTTAGAGGCATTCTGTAGGATATGTTCTGTAAATCTATAAATCTTTTGTTTGTGTTTGTGTTTGGCTAGAGTTAGTCAAAGTGGTGAGCTTTGTAATAGAGTTATTACAAAGAGGCTTGCCATAGAGTTATTGCAAGTAGGTGAGAGATTAAGAGGTTAATTCCTAGATTACAATAGGTTGTAATCTAAAGTTTGCTCTTAGTGAAGTTGTAATCCTACGAGGTAGGTCGTAATTTTTAATCCCGTGAGCGAATACTTTTCCACGTAAAACACTGTTGTGTCATTTACTTACTGTTGTGTGTGTGTTCTGTGGGAACTGATAGAGAACCATGTTCTCCATACAGTTTGGTGACTCCTAGTTTACATCAAAGATCTATTTCTTTTCTTTACATCGATCCCCGCACTGCCCATGCTTCTTGTTTCTCCTTTTTTATAACAAAAAGTACAGAAGACAATTGATACCCCTCCATGATCGTGTCTTTTATTTTTCGATATGAAAACTTTAAAGAATTTCTAGACGACTTTTTCCTTTTTGGAAAAATAGAGGCTTTATTTGGAGTCTTGAACTTACGTGACTGCTTCAGGAAAACCATTGTGTCATGTGTGCATGTGAGTTCAATTAAGTTCGTCCAACTTGGGTTCGTTGACTTTGTGTTTGCTTGGTTTTCTTTAGATGAAAACTATAGAACACGACAACCTTTTGAATATTTTTCTTTAATCAGGTTGCTTAATTAGTGTGTACTACTTTCTTGTTCATTTATTTATGCTCCTTATCTTTTCATTTTATAGTATGGAAAGATATAATGGTAAGAGAGTGTTGTGGTTTTAAACATGTTTTTTCAAAATAAAAGAGCATATCGTTACAAAGATAAAATAGAAAGCTTATGACTAGTGCTAAAATCTACATGATCCCCCTTTGATGAAAGGATGGTGAAGTCGAAGCTTCTTCTATTGAGCTAGTTGAGCAGCAGAATGAATAAGATGATGAGAGGATTTTAAGAAATGATAAATGTTACTTCTCTTCATTAGCAATGCATACATACATACATATACATACATACATACATACATAGACATACATACATACATACATACATACATACATACATACATACATACATACATACATATACATACACACACATACATACAATACATACATACATACATACATACATATACATACACACACATACATACAATACATACATACATACATACATACATACATACATACATACATACATACATACATACATACATACATACATACATACGTACGTACATACGTACGTACATACATACATACATACATACAGTTGAAACTAACTACCAGGCTGGCTCTTTTAAATTACAGTTGTCATGGAGCAACTAAATAACTAACTTCTCAACCAACTAACTAACTGCAATACGATTTCATATTACTCCCCCTCATGTTGTAGGGTGTAGGATGTTGAGCACACCAAGCTTTCCTAATAGATGATTGTGTTAAGCTTTAAGTTTGTCTCTAAAGGAGTAGCAGTTGTCTTGGCTCCACTGAGTCCCAAACTAGAAATGAGCTCTAGAACATACTTCCTCTGATTTAGAATTACTCCTGTTCTGGACTTAGTACTTCAATGCCTAGGAAATACTTGAATTCACCTAGATCCTTCAGCTTGAATTTCTTATGCAAAACATGTTTTGCTTCAGCTATCCTTGTTTCATTATTACCTGTTATGAGTAAATCATAAACATACACCAGGATAATAACCAAACCTTCATCCTTTCTCAATGTAAACAAGGAATAATCATGGTTACTATGCACAAATCCTCCCTCGGTTAAAGCATCAGACAACTTGATGTTCCTCTGTCTTGAGGCTTGCTTGAGTCCATACAAGGACTTGAGTAGCTTACAGACCTTCTTCTCCCCCTGTCTTCTGAAACCTTTAGGCATATCCATATACACTTATTCATAGAGATATCCCTGTAAAAAGCATTATAAATTGTGTTTCTATCACAACACAAAATCCACTATAGGTCGTGACGGCGCCCAATTCCGCCGTCAGGAAAGCCAGCGGTGATTTACCAATTCAATTACTCATTTTAGTATTTCTGAAATCATAATTTTTCCTTAATTGAACAATATAAAATATAATTTACAAAGTAAATAAAAATATTTACACGAACCACAACAATGAATAACCCGAAGGAAACCCTCAAAACCCGGTGTCACAGGTGCATGAGCAAATTTTTAAGGAGTACAATAGTAATACAACATTCGTCCAAAATGTAAATAAGACAAGATAAAATAAATATTACGATGGAGACTCGATGGACTACAACGCGTGGCCTGGGTAGCAGCTAACATAAAGTCTCCTCAACAGATGCGCCTACGCACCATAATGATCACCAAATAAACCTGTCAGATCCTTCACATTTAGTGCAGAAGTGTAGCATGAGTACGTAAATCAACGCGTATCCAGAAAGTATATAGACTAAACCCAGTGAAATAGTAACGAAGGTTCGACATCGACACTTACTAGAGGTCAAAAATAAAATAACATAATAGTTCATAACATATATGAAGTGAAAAGCAATAATGGACTAAATCCGAAATTTCATAATTTTTCAATTATTTGTTTTAAAGCAAAAATTTCTAAATCTCGCGTTCTACATTAACAGCCCATAATGCCAAGTGTTAATATCCAGTAAATAAGGAATACCATATAAAAAGTCGGGCATCAGTGAAATGATTATGTCATGAGTATTCGGACTACTAGAGATATACACACGATGTTGCAGAGGTCATTCGGGCCGATCCAGAATAACGTGTACACTGCCGAGGGACGTGCAACATGATCCATAGATGCATCTATATACTGTTGAGGCGTTCGGCCCGCTCCACAAGAAAAGGAAGGAAGGAGGTTACCAAGTTACGAGACGCATGTTTACAATACAGCACATGAGCTTATATGAATATAATCTCTACCATTGCTCGAATAACTCGCCAAAACATCAAAGTGTTAAGGCTTGGCCAAGTGTACATATATTAATTTCTAAATCGATTTCAATTATAAATTCAATTAATTAAGCTAGCAGAATGAATTAAAATAATAAATATTACATGATAATATTATAAGTCTATCTAGACATAAACATGTTTTAGCTTCATACGGAGTCACCTCGTGTGTACGTAGCACCCACAACTAGTTGCACATAACAACAAATATGACCTACGAGATAGTTTCCCTCTCACAAGGTTAGACAGGAGACTTACCTTGCTACAAAGTTCCATAACCAGATCCAACGCCTCTCTAACACCTCGACTCAAAGCCAAACGTCTCAAAACTAGTTAAACAATGTGCAAACCAATCAAAACACACCCTAATACTCATAATTAATAAATTTAACAATACCCAACTCCGCTTGAAAAGTCGGTAAAATCAACCCTCAGGCCCACGTGCCCGGATTCTGAAATTTTTCAAAGATAACTTTACACATAACATTACGAACTCAAATATATGATTTATTCGCATTTCCACGTCCAATTTCGTGGCCAAAATCCAAAAATATCAATTTCTAGGTTTTTCTTCAAAATCCCAAATTTCTATTAATTTTTATATTTTAATCCATACATAAACCATGTATTTAACTCACAACATGAAGGAATCACTTACCTAGTGACGGGTGACGAATAAGCTCTCCCAAAATCGCCCCAATCTCGTCTCCCATGGAAGATTTGAGATAAAAAGATAAAAATGAGCCAAAACCCATTTTTGCTAACTTATACACTGCCCACCTTCTTCGCGAACGCGGCAAGTCCCTCGCGTTCCCGAAGTAATGCCAGCTCCTGCTCAAAAACTTCCTTTCACAAACGCGAGTCACAACTCGCGAACACTATGCTTTACCAGGCAAACCTTCGCGAACACGGTTAACCCTTCACAAACGCAAAGGCTAAAATTCTCACCCGCCCAGTTTCCCTTTCGCGAATGTTCGCGATGCCGCAATCGCGAATGTGTAACTTCACCTTCTTACCTTACGCGAATGCGAGGCCCCAGTTGCGAGCGTGTAGCAAAAAATTCAGCAACCAACAGATCCTTCTTCGCGGACGCATGAACACCTTCACGTTCGCGAAGAATAAAACCAGACACTAGCCATCAGAAACAACAACTCAGCAAAAGTTGGTCTGAAACCACCATAAAGCACACCCGAGGCCCCCGGGACCCCGTTCAATCATACCAACCAGTCACATCAAACAACATCTAAACTAGCAATCGCACTCCAATTCAAGCTCAGTGAACTTTAGAACTTCAATCTTCTACATTCGACTTTGAAATCTATCAAATCAAGTTCGATTGACCTCAAATTTTGCACACAAGTTATAATTGACATTACAGACCAACTCCCACTTTCGGAATCGAAATCCGATCTCGATATCAAAAGGTCCACTCCCGGTCAAACTTCCAAAAATCATCCAATTTCTAATCTTCGCTAATGGACACCGAAACAACCTACAGACTTCCAAATCAATGTCTGAGCACGCTTCTAAGACCAAAATAACCATATGAAACTATTCCCAGGCTCGGAATCCCAAATGGAAATTGATAACATCAAAATCCACTTCAACCCAAACTTAGGGAATTCTTAAACCTTCAAAATTCCAACCTTCTGTAATTAGCGTAGAAATACTCTTGGGCCACCCGATACCTGACCCGAACAACCACCCAAGACCTGACCCGAACTTATGCCAAAGTGTGAAATCATCATACGAACCTACTGGAACCTTCAAACCCTGATTCCGAGGTCGTTTACTCAAAAGTCAACCATTGGTCAACTCTTCAAACTTAAAGCTTCCGAATTAAGAATTTTCGGTCCAAATGAACTCCGAATTTCCTGAAATTAAATTCCGACCCCTCGAAAAAGTCATAATACCTGAAGCGAAGTTACTCAAGGCCTCAAATCATCGGACGACGCGCTAGAGTTTAAAACGACCGGTCCGGTCGTTACACTCCCTCACTTAAACATATGTTCGTCCTCAAACGTGCCAAGAACTGCTCCGGAGTTGTCCAAAATCACTGCTTAACACCTCGTGCAACTACCCGTGCCACTACAACCTAGGTGAGCATGTTAGCTTGAGCCAACCCGAAGATTCTTCCTTTTATTTAATCAATAAGCCTTAAAACCAAATCCCAACCTCCGAGTTTCTCTACAAGACCTGATTCTAACATACGAACACCGTATCAATTACCACACACATTACCAAGACAGAATCATGCATATATGATGAAATCACACCATCCACCACATAAGTCGGTTGACCATAATAACATTCCCCCACCACAATAGCTGCAATTTCATGAATCTTATACCTACAATATACCCCATAACACATATAAGCCATGTTCTAATTCTCGGAATAATGCTACGATGAAAGAGATGACTAGAAACTCATTACCACCTACCAAATCAAGAAATCATGGAATCTCTCCTCATGACAATAACCATTACCCCATTCTAAACTGAACACCTTATATAAATCTGATTGCACTAATTTAAGATCCAATAATCTTGTCTCACCTAGTATAAGCCGCTCAACCAATAAGCCATCTCAAAAGCTGACCAAGATCTCATATGACGTCATCAATGCACCGACAATCCACAACTTGAATATAGTATAAATAAGGAAAAACAAACTCTAGGAAAGAACTACCCAGCCCACGTAATTAATAAAACAACTGAAAAGATGTTATGAGCCTTTCTCAAAGAATGAGAAACAAAGTGCACAAGAATAGATCTAGGGAACCATACTCAACATCTCATTGTTGTGACGTGCAACCCGATCAACACATAATACCGTTGCAACCCGATCCAAACATAATACAGTTGCGGCGTGCAACCCGATCCAAACATAATACCGTTGCGGTGTACAACCCAATCCAAACAACATACTCGTGGCAGGGTGCCACCGATCCACACATAACAATAAATAAGGAAGTACCCATCAAGCCATAATTCTTATACCTACGAAATGCCCGAATATCGACCACAAGCACGCCAAGTGCCCAATGCAATCCCTGGGGAGACGGATAGCGTCACATGCTACAAAACCCAATCACAACTTAGGTGCAATAAATTATCTGCATCTTGAGAGCCATCTTACTCATACAACACCACAAGGCACACGGGACCTCAACACGTGTGTGAATAATCAATATGTCTCACAACCCATATGGCACAATAGATATTTACATGGAATAGTTGGCGACTGAAATAACATCCAATGCCTGAAGCCTCCTCCATAAACAATGCTATGCTAAATGCACAGACCCGGCCTGATGTATAGCACACATTCTCATTTAGACCCATCAATGAACCCCAAGTCGATTCTGATCATACCATGGGCTAATAACCTTCCAAGGACCCACAACAACCTTTTTCCATGGTACATAAGAACAGCCGCCCAATCTGGGATGAACTCACACAATCCACAACCCAAGGGGTAGAACACCTCCCAGGTATAAACTCTCACATTTGCGATTTTTACAAAAATCTCCATACATGGTTTTAATTCTTTCACAACCAAATTACTAACATGCCACACTTATAAAATTGCCTCGTGGGGCACGCTCCCATGACCTTCCGCTCAAGTAGCAAAGTTCGCACATCGATACCACCAACCGTTCAAATTATGTAAAGCAACTCAAGAATCCGTAAATCAATACACAAAGCCTATTACACACAACGTCGTTCTCAGGTGACACTAAGGAAAATGAGATCTTACTCTGAACATCTGAATTTTCCCATGTTCATCTGAGCCCGTGACATTCTTGTCAACACCGAACCATAACCTTGATTCCTCAAATTCTCATGCCACTCACCGCACCTGTCATAATGCTACGCGAGAATACCAGAATTCATCATAATACCTGAATTACTAGTAGAATAACACTTCATTGGCTAGATTGCTTTCACTTAAATTCACTCAAAAGAACCATTTCAACACGCTACCAAATCCCCATAACCACAGAAAATACAAACCTCAAATTGTGGTTTAAACTGCCATAATCCTTCCGGAATCCATTTACACAACAAGGCCATTTGAGAAAAATACCTCCCAAATCAATCAAGTTATGGTGGATGTCAAGTCGCACGTACAACCACAAACCGCATATATAATTCCACACGCTGAAGGAACTGATCACTGCCACAATCATGTTGATTCAACCATCACTAACCGACCCAATTTCTTCAAATTTACTATTTACTGCCCTTAGGAATAATAACACCCCTATTCAAAACATAACGAACTAAATTCGCACTCACCCCGAGTGACCCGATCTGACTTGATCCTGAATATAAGTCGAACTCTAGTGCGATGTCAGCACATGAACACTCCCAATAAGCAACCGGAAGAATTATTTGTCCTTGTACCTCACATCCACCAGAAGCATAAACTCTTAGTCTTCCAAAAAATTTGAACTTGAATCGATAAGGCCAAGTATAGCACACATTCATCAAATCCTTTGCTCGAATTACCCCTGATGTTTTCTTTCCTTTACATAAATAATCCACCAATGCACCGATAATCAGCAGCTGCACAAGCAGACAACTACGCGATCTGATCATAGACGGTGGGGCTCCCCTACTTAGCCTTAAGCTACAATCACACAAATCTAGAACCTACAAAGATTCCTCCTTCTAATTCACCATGATCTTGTACCGTTAACCCGCCAAATTCTCGAAACCTCTTGTTAAGCTTTTCATAAAACATCCCGAATTATCAACCACAATTGCCTATTCGACCTTCTGCTAGATAGCAAGTAGAACTCTTCGTAGAAACTTCATCAAAATTATAAAACTGCATACTTGTCCACAGGATATAGCCCACCTGTGTAATTCCATACCGGCATCTCCCAAATGACGCTGCACTTGGTACAACTACCACAAAATCAGTAAAATCCTCCTAGGACCATGCTCATCCACAAGCTGTAAGGGTACATTCATTTCCCATTGATATCGAGTGAAATCCCAACAGTAAATTCAAAATTCGAAGTCACATTGCATATAAATTGATAATCAAGTCTTGACACCCTCTTCATTTCAAACAAACTCTTTCCTTTATATTCAGTGTTCCTCAGTACAGTGGCCACCATCACAAATACAATTCATACACCTAGTAACATTTCCACCATGATTTTCCCATACCACTCAACACTTTCTCAAGGCTCGCGACTATCCTGCAATAGAATCCATGTGCTAATCGGCCACTCAAATCTGACCTGCTAGTAATTCAACCACCGCGAGACACCTCCCGCCATGCCCTTCCTCATACTTCGATGCCCAAATGTTGGCCCAAAACCAATCCATACATGTAGCACCTGAACTAATGATTTGTTACCAACTCTAAACCTCCTAGAAGATCATCCTTCTCGAGCCATAAACATTAGAAACATCGATTCGATCTCAAAACCGATATACACACTACTATCTCTGACAACTGCTTCTCAAGAACAATTTCACAACGCCCTGCCTCGATAGAAAATCAAAAAAGACCGTAACACTAGCGAACCACAATACATTCAAACATGGACAACGACACCATATCGCATATGAGAATTCCACCATGCTCGAATACGCCAAGCCTCCTTACTCCATCAACTCAAACATGAATATCCATAGTCTGATTCCATTTTTTCTTGGCTGGAATTAAACGATGAACCTCTAAATCATGCTATGAGAAATCATTCTTTCAAGTCCTTCATTGCCTTGACAGATTAGACAAGCACCCTACCATTACACCAACGCCGTGCGATAACAACACATGAACATCATAGCAATCCGTGCATAGCCTCAAACCTATAGAAAGTACAGATACCGAATTGAAACGATAGAACACCCTTCTGCAAGGCGACAATAATAGCATGCCCGAACACGGAGGGAAAAATCCCGCACCACGTCTTCACTACCATCACAATTCCTTAATTCCAAATTGATAACAAGCGTTTCACGTCGTATATGATTGAGTAGGAAGGAAATAAAGGCATAAGCCTGAAAGGAATCAAACCGCCTGATGAGGAATCAAGAAGGGAAGTGCTCCTAACAGCGATGTAGCCTCTTGAAGATAAGTACAGACGTCTCTGTAACGACTCGCAAGACTATACTAGACTTGCTCATGACTCGTGAGACCTAAGTGAACCTAACGCTCTAACACCAAGCTGTCACGACCCAAAATCCAATATAGGTTGTGATGGCGCCCAACGTCGCCGTCAGGAAAGCCAACGGTGATTTACCAATTTAATTACTCATTTTAGTATTTCTGAAATCGTAATGTTTCCTTAATTGAACAGTATAAAATAGAATTTATAAAGTAAATGAAAATATTTACACGAACCACAACAATAAATAACCCGAAGGAAACCCCCAAAACCCGGCGTCTCAAGTGCATGAGAAAATTTCTAAGGAGTACAATAATAATACAACATCCATCCATAATGTAAATAAGACAGGATAAATAGTACGATGGAGACTCGGTGGACTGCGATGCGTGGCCTAGGTTGCAGCTCACATAAATTCTCCTCAACAGATGTGTCGATGCGCCAAAATGATCACCAAATGAACATGTCAGATCCTGCATATTTAGTGCATAAATGCATCATGAGTACGTAAATCAACGCGTACCCAGTAAGTATCTAGCATAACCCTAGAGAAGTAGTGACGAGAGGTCGACATTGACACTTACTAGAGGTCCAAAATAAATAACATGATAGTTCATAATAGATATGAAGTGCACAACAATGGTGGAATAAATCTGAAATTTCATAATTAACCAATTATTTCTTTTAAAGCATAAATTGCTAAATCTCGCTTTCTACTTTAACAGCTCATAAATGTCAAGTGCCAATATCTAGTAAATAAGTAATACCAATAAAGAGTCGGGCATCAATGGAAAGATTAGCTCGTGAGTATTCGTAATGCTAGCGATATACGCACGATACTGCCGAGGTCATTCGGCCCGATCTAGAATAATGTGTATACTATTGAGGGACGTACGAGACGATCCATACATGCATCTATATACAATTGAGGAGTTTGGCCCGCTCCACAATAAAAGGAAGGAAAGATGTTACCAAATTACGAGACACGTGTTTATAATACAACCCATGAGCTTAATATGAAAATAATCTCAACCATTCCTCGAATAACTCGTCCAAAACTTAAAGTGTTAAGGCTTGGCATATTGTACATATATTAATTTCTAAATCGATTTCAATTATAACTTTAATTTATTAAGCCAGCAGAATGAATTCAAATAATTCAAATATTACATGATATGATCCTAAGTCTAACCATACATAAACATGCTTTAGCTCTCGTCACCTTGTGTATACGTAGCATACATAACTAGTTGCACATAACAAAAAATATCATCTAGGGGGTAGTTTCCCCCTCAAAAGGTTAGACAGGAGAATTACCTCTCTCTGAAGTTCCATAATAGGCTCCAACGCCTCTCTAACACCTCGACTCAAACCCAAATGTCTCGAAACTAGTTAAACAATGTGCGAACCAATCAAAACACACACTAATACTCATAATTAATAAATTTAAACAATTCCCAACTTCGCTCGAAAAGTTGGTAAAATCAACCCTCGGGCCCATGTGCCCGGATTCCAAAAATTTTCGAAGATAAACTTTACTCATAACATTACGAACTCAAATACATGATTTATTCCTAGTTCCATCTCCAATTTTGTGGTCAAAATCCAAAAATACCAATTTCTAGGTTTTTCTTCAAAATCCCAAATTTCTACTAATTTACATGTTTAAATCCATACATAAACCATGTATTTAACTCATAAAGTGAAGGAATCAGTTACCTAGTGATGGGTGACGAAGCTCCTCCCAAATCGTCCCAAGCTCTGCTCCCATAGAAGATTTGAGATAAAATGAGCCAAAACTTGTTTTTGCTAACTTATACACTGCCCAGTCGACCTTCTTCGCGAACGCGGCAAGTCCCTCGCGTTCGCGAAGCAATACCAACTCCAGCTCAAAGACTGCCTTTTGCGAACGTGAGTCGTGATGCTTTACCAGGCGAACCTTCGTGAACACGGTTAACCCTTCGTGAACGCGAAGGTTAAAATTCACACCAGCCCAGTTTCCCTTTCGCGAACGCGATGCCCATATCGCAAATGCGTAGCTTCACCTTCTTACCTTACGCGAACGCGAGGCCCCAGTCGCGAACGCATAGCACAAAAGTCATCAACCAACATATCCTTCTTCGCGAACGAGTGAACACCTTCGCGTTCGTGAAGAAAAAAACCAGAGACCAGATATTAGCAACAACAACCCAGCCAAACTTGGTCCGAAACCACCCTAAAACACACACGAGGCCCCCGGGACCCCATCCAATCATACCAACCAGTCCCAATACATGACACGAACCTGCTCTAGGCCTCAAATCACATCAAACAACATCAAAACTACGAATTACACCCCAATTCAAGCTAGTGAACTATAGAACTTCAAACTTCTACATTCGACACCGAAATTTATCAAATCAAGTCCGATTGACCTCAAAGTTTTCACAAAAGTCATAATTGACATTACGAACCTACTCCCGCTTCCGGAATTAAAATCCGACTCCATTATCAAAAGTTCCACTCCCAGTCAAACTTCCAAAAAATCATCCAATTTCCAACTTTCACCCATTGACACTGAAACGACCTACGTACTTCCAAATCAATGTCCGGATACGCTCCTAAGGAATAAATCACCATATGAAACTATTCCCAGGCTCGAAATCCCAAAGGACATCGATAACATCAAAATCCACTTCAACCCAAACTTAGGGAATTCTTAAACCTTGAAAATGCAACCTTCCGTAATAAGCACTGAAATACTCACGGGCTACCTGATAGTCGACCCGAATATACTCCCAAGTCCGAATTCATCATACAAACCTACTGGAACCTTCAAATCTCGATTCCGAGGTCGTTTACTCAAAAGTCAACCCTTGGTCAATACTTCCAACTTAATGCTTCCGAATTTAGAATTTTCTTTCCAAATGAACTCTGAACTTCCTAAAATTAAGTTCTGACCACACGTACAAGTTATAATACCTGAAGTGAAGCTACTCAAGGCCTCAAACTGTCGGACGACTCGCTAGAGCTCAAAACGACCGATCGTGTCATTACAGTTCCTCTCCACAACACCAATATGTTGTGGAGTGTGGACACAATTACTTTGGTGCAGTATTCCCAAACTTTGCAAGAGATCTTTGCACTGAGAGTTAAAAACTTATTGACATTGTTTGATCTCAATATCTTTACCATCTTATCAAACTGCATGGTTTTTGACCATCAATAGAAATTCTTTTATGGCAACTATAGTTTCAGACTTAAGCTGCAACAAATAGATCCAGATATATCGACTAAAGGCATCAACGACAGTTAAAAAATAATACTTCTCGTCAAAAGTAGGATTTTTATAGGCCCCCAAAGATCCATGTGAACAAGAGAAAATTGAGCATCAACTCCGGATATACTACTAGGAAACATCAGTGCCATTGGATCATTTTACTAATTTGCTGAGCCTAGGCTAGGAGAGTGCATAGACTCATCTTCTATCATCATGGCATAGGCTTGGTTTAGGGAAGGTACATTAGTCTTCAATAGGATTTGCCGCCTATCTTGATAATAGGAATCGTTCGAGCCACTGAGAAACTGCAAAAGCCTCTGTTGTTGGAGGTGTTCCATATACTCTCTTCAGTTTGGAATTGGTACCAAGGCATCATTACCTATTCCATAGACTCTTTGCCTTAGTAAAATAACTTGAGACTGAATCAGTCCTTGTGACAGATTGTCAATGGCTCTGTGTAGCTGGAAGATACGCATTCGATCTATCTTATCAAACATCTCCCTCAGATCTTCCCATACAAGATGAGCATTCAATGCATATGCAATTCTACCCAGAAGTTCAGTGGAAACTTTATTCATGAGCCATGATAGAACAATGGCATTAATTACAAGTTTTTCACTGCTCATGTAATTCAGTGGTAAACAACTTCTTTTTACAAGTACCAGTCACAAATCCTAACTTTCTATTTCCTAGAAGTGCAATTTTCATCGTCTTGTTCCATAATCAATAATTTTCTAGTCCCGTAAGCTTCATAGGAATCAGAACAACAACATGAGTATCCAATGGCCCGAGGTATAGAGGATGAGTGTAAGGAATTGTAGTTTCCACTATTGATGAGCAGAAAATTTTTAAAAATACGAACTAATCAAAAAGGAAAAAACATATCACTACGTAGAAACTACTAACCTCAGTAATTGACAAGCATCAGAGACTATGATACCATGCCAAAATCTACATGATCTGCCATTGATGAAAGGATGATGAACTCGAGGCTTCTTCTATTGAGCTAGTTGAGCAGCAAAATGAATGAGATGATGAGAGGATTTTGAGAAATGATAACTGCTACTTCAACTTTTTAACAATATATATATATATATATATATGATCAATAAACTAACTAACTCGACTAATGAAGCTGAAACTAACTAACAGGTTGGCTCCTTTAAATTATAGTTGCCATGGAGCAAACTAACTAACTAACTTCTCCACCAACTAACTAACTGCAATAGCATTTTATAATAACTAGATAGAAAGTTTTCAAATATTTAAGACGTCATCATTTTTTAAACCGATTGAATACAAAAAAATGGTACCGGGAGTATCTGTTTTATGCTGGAAATGCCTAAGTTTGTACGAGGATTAATATATATTTTGCAGTGCATCTAGAGCTGTGGAGGTTAGAGAAGTTTCACTATATATTAGAGTTGTAGGCTTTTTCTTCTTCTTTTTTCTTATAATTTTTAGTTGTTGGCCTTATTTACAATCCAAGTGGGAAAAATAATATCGAAATAGATACAAGAGCCCATGTATGACCATGTACTATGTATATACAAGTGTTCAACTAACAATAGCAACTAAGAAAAGAAAATGTAACACATTACCAAAATACTGGCCGAGGTGCTATATATCCTCACAAACACCTCTAATCTCCCATGTAGTGAAACTGCAACAAGAGCAAAACACCAAAAGTAGGAAAAAAGGTGTTTGGGATTCTAATTCATCTCCACCGCAACCGCCACAACCACCACCACCGCAACAACAACCTTGTGTTGCTTCAACAACTTCAGCAACATCACCAAGATCATGTATGACTATGTACTAGTAATGGTTTCTTTATTGCGATTTTTCTTATCCTCCTTGGTCATGTTCTCTTCAGCGACAGTAGCTGCAGCGGCACCAGCAACAGCAACACCCCCTCCAGCTAAAACAACCATGGTCCCATCTCTTATGCCGCGGCCACCTCTTTCCAAATTGTCTACTGGATTTTCTTTTTAAGGCCTGACCATACTAGACACAAAGTTATACAAATACCAAAGACCAATGGCAATAACCCCACCAAAATTATGACAGCAATACTGACTGATTTCATCTTCTTAAATGTATTCAAGAATAAACTTGTTGAACATACAGTCTACTAGTGTCAACTTATATGTATATTTAACTGAATCGAAGAAATTAAGCATGTTTATATTTGAACGTACTAGGTACCTGACATAAGTAATAAATTACGCGATTTCGGGCTAAGAATTTCCAAGAAATTGATGTTTCAAGTTTTTGCTCCTGGATTTGTATGTTTGGAACCTTGTGACCATTCCTTTCTTTGTTTTATCAGTAAAAGCCGGCAACAACGAATTAACCGATTTCTTTAATTTCAATATCAAGCTTAACTAATTTATTTTACACTTAACTTATCAGCTCGAATTAACTGCTTCGTTTTATTTGCAAACATTTAGAATTGCATTTACTAAGGGGTTAGTCATATGGAGTAGCTTTCACGAAAGAAATATAATAACTATTGGATGTATTTCGCGGTAACTACGAAGCATTATTTGTTGTTTGTACTAAACTAATATTTGAATAATTTCTATTTCCATGGCGCAACGGACCTAGAGGTTCTTAAATTTAAAAGCAACCATTTTTGTTTGTCGATATAGACACCATGATCGTCCAACTTCCACTTTGCTATTGATATCACAACCCTCCATCTTCTGTACTCCTGTCGACTGTACACCTTTAGTCGATACTCCTAAAAGCTTAATTGTATTTTATTGCAACAATAATGTTTTGATCTACGAAGAAGTTCTTTATATGACTACTAATATTTTCTGATACTTTCCCTAGAAAAAAGTTTAATAAAACACTACTAGAAATGTGATGACCCAAAAGGTTATCCCGTGTAATTTTAGCTAAAATTGTGTTCCGAGGCCGTGAAAACCTCCTTAGGTCTCACTTCGATTTGCGTGTGCGGCCCGGGCGTATAGCCGGGATGCCGTTATGTGAAAAACTGATAAAAATGATATTTTTGTGTTGAAATTTGAATAAAGTTGACTTTGATTAATATTTTTAGTAAACGGACCCAGATCCGTGATTTGACGGTCTTGGAGGGTCCGTAGGAAAATATGGGACTTGGGCGTATGCCCGGAATCGAATTCCGAGGTCCCAAGTCCGAGAAATAAATTTTTAAAGAAAATTGTTTTCTGAAAAAATATAAATGTTTTTGAAAATGAGATTTGATGTGAAACCTGTGAAACCGGGCCCGTATTATGGTTCCGGAGCCCGGAACAAGTTCAATATGATTTATATGAGTTATATGTGAAACTTGGTAAGAAACGGACTTAGTTTGACGTGATTCGGACTAAAAATGGAAAATTTGGGAGTTAATGAAGTGTTGAGAATTTTTATAAATTTTGAGGTTTAATTCAATGTTTATGAAGTTATTTTGGTATTTGATTACCCGAATAATTCCGTAGGATATTTTTGAGGTTGTGTGCATATTTGGTTCCGAGCCCGAGGGCTCGGGTGAGTTTCGGANGTGTATAGTGCGACCGCACCTCATTGATTGCGATCGCGTAGGGTGAGGGTCAGTATTCTCTGCGATCGCACACTTGCACTCGCGATCGCTTAGCTTTAGAACCAGTCCACTATGCGATCACACACCCTTCTTCGCGATCGCATAGGCTAAAATTCGCCCAGCTATTTAAGTTCAAAAAACAGAACACTTACGGGATTAAACCTATTTTTTCACAACTTCTTCTCCATACCTCCTCGGGCGATTTTTGAAGGGAAAATTCACCATAACTTCATAGGTAAGTAAACTTAGACTCATTCTCTTCTATTTTTATCAACACCCATCAGATTTCTAGGCCTAAAACATGAGATTAAGGGTGGAAAATTGGGGTTTCGGGTAGAGTTAGGGCTTTTTGGATTTTTGGGAATTTGACCTCATTTTGGGATCGAATGGGTGATCGGGTTTTGGTCCGAACCTCGTGTTTGGACCAAGCGGGCCCGGGGTCGAATTTTGGAAATTTTGGAAGAATGTTGGGAAATCTATAATTAGGCTTTGGAATTGAATTGTTGAATAATTATTGATATTATTGAGTCGATTATGTCTAGATACGATTGTTTCGGAGTCGGATTCGAGAGGAAAAGCGGTGGTAGAGGCTTGATTTGCATTCTTGGAGCCGAGGTAAGTGTTTGGCCTAACCTTAGCTTAAGGGAATAGGTATAGAGTCTTATTTTCTATGTGTTATTCCATGTCCCACGTTTAGGTGAGGTGACGGGTACCTATATGTTGTGGTCAAGTATGCCTGTGAGTCGAACTTGATGAATTTCATAGTGTTCTTTGATATTCTCTGTGTTATGAATTAATTGTTATTCTGGAAGTGATACATTGAGGATATATCATGATGTAGAATATTATTGATTACTCGTTCGGTTGAGGATTATCTGTCAAATTATACCTCTGACTGAGATTGGTTATAACTGAGCCGGGACGGTAGAATCCTTGTTGAATATTTTTGTGCATTTGAGGTTTCTTTTTGTTGAATTTTCCTGTCAAATTGTTGATTTTATACATGTTATGCACGAGGGGACATTCCTTGCCGAGTGACTGTGAGGTTATGCACGAGGGGACATTACGTGCTGAGTGACTTATCTATTTATGCACGAGGGGACATTCCATGCCGAGTGACTTATCTATTTATGCACTAGGGGACATTCCGTGCCGAGTGATTATTTATTTAAGCACGAGGGAACATTCTTTCCCGAGTGATTGTGAGGTTATGCACGAGGGGATATTCCGTGCCGAGTGATTATTTAGTTATGCATGAAGGGACATTCCGTGCTGAGCGATTGTGAGTTTATGCACGAGGGGACATGCCGTGTCGTTTCTGTTTATTTACTTGTTCAGAGCTGTTAATTCCTGTAGTTATTTATACATTCCATTTGTTATCTTGTTCTGTAGTTTCAGCTAGTTGTTTCCCTTTGTCCCCAACATGTTTTCCCCCGGTGTTGTATTTACTTGACTATTTCCTGTCATTATTTCCTGTATACTATTGAATTACACAGGTGTTATTTGTGGTCGTGTCCTAGCCTCGTCACTACTTCGCCGAGGTTAGGCTCGACACTTACTAAGTACATGGGGTCGGTTGTACTGATGCTACACCTGCACTTCTTTATGTTGTACTGATTACGGAGCCGGACCTAGTAGACATTGAGCGAGGGAGCATCCTTCAGTCCACGGCAACACCGAGGTAGTCCTGCAGGCGTCCGCAGGCCTTGGCGTCACCATCTATTTCTTTCCTTCTGTCTTATCTTGTATTTCTAGACAACTACACTTGTTTATTTCAGACTCATGTTTTTAGTAAATCTTAGACTATCCGTGAAATTGTGCCACCAGTTATGGGGGTATGTTTAGGAAATTTCGTAAGATTTATTATTTAAGTTGTTGAATTTCTTATCTTCCGCATTCTTATTTCTAGTTGTTCTTGTATTTCACTTTTTAAATGCTAAATAACAAAGGAATAAATCAGAATAACCAGTAACGTTGGCTTGTCTAGAGGGTTCAACGTTAGACGCCATCATTACCTGAAGGTGGGATTTCGGGTCGTGACAGTTGGTATCAGAGCACTAAGTTGCTTAGGTCTCACAATTCACTAACAAACTTGGTAGAATCTGAGGGATCGGTACAGAGACATCTGTACTTATCCCCCAGAGGCTGAAAAGTTAGGAATAACTTCTCATTTCTTCTTCTCTGTCGTGCGGTTTGAATTCTAAATGCTAACTGATTTTCTATTCTATTCTCTCGTAGATGGAGAGAACGCGTGCTTCCTCATCTACCGATCAGCAGCCCGATCCTCCTATTGCAGCTCTTACGAGGGGCCGAGGACGAGGCCGAGGCAGTGCTAGAGGCCGAGGCGGAGTCAGGGCTCAGCCCAGAGCAGCAGCCCCAGTAGAGGACCCACATGTAGACTTTGCCAGTGAGGTTCCTGCTCAGGCAGTTCCAGTCGGACCAGCTCAGGTCCTAGAGGGGTTCATTGCCACCCCGGTTGTTCAGGACGTTCTGGTTCGCTTAGTGGGCCTTATAGAGAGCGTGGCTCAGGCCGGTCTTCTTCCTACTGAACCAGCCGTCTCTCAGGCTGGGGGAGGGACCCAGACTCCTGCTACCCGCACACTAGAGCAGCTAGCTCCTCAGTTTCAGACTCCAGCACCTCAGGCAGCTGGAGCAGCTCAGTCGGGTTTTGTGGCATAGACAGTTGAGGGGGCAGCTTTGTCTGCCGACGCTTTGTGGAGATTGGATCGGTTCACCAAGCTATTTCCTAATACATTTACTGGTGCACCATCAGAGGATCCCCAGGATTTCTTGGACAGTTGCTATGAGGTTCTTCAGAACATGGGCATCGTGGAGTCCAATGGAGTTGATTTTACTACATTCCGTCTTTCTGGTACTGCCAAGACTTGATTGAGGGACTACTGTTTGACCAGACCAGCTGGGTCTTCACCTTTGACTTGGGCTCAGTTCTCCGAGTTATTCTTGGAGAAGTTTCTACCAGTACTCAAAAGGAGGATCTTCGGAGGCAGTTTGAGCGCCTCCAGCAGGGATCTATGACTTATACACAGTATGAGAAAAGGTTAATTACTTTGGCCCAACACGCTATCATGATACTCCCCACTAATCGTGAGAGGGTGAGGAGGTTTATTGAGGGTCTAGCTCAGACTATTAGACTCCAGATGGCCAGAGAGACAGGTACTGATATTTCATTCCAGGAGGCGGCCAATGTGGCCAGGCGTATTGAGATGGTCTTATCACAGGGCAGTGGTCAGGGGTTTGACAAGAGACCTCGTCATTCCGGTCGATTCAGTGGTGCCTCATCTGGAGGCAGAGATTCCTTTGGCAGAGGTCATCCTCCTAGGCCATTCCAGTCAGCGCTCCAGGTATCCCGCAGTGCACCACCAGCTCCTATCAGTGCACCGCCGCTTCAGAGCTCCCAGAGTAGTTATTCTGGTCGTCAGGGATAGTTTCAGGGACTACATTCTCACCAGCCGAGGTCTTGCTTCACTTGTGGTGGTGTGGGGCACATTGCCAGGTTCTGCCCCCGAGCGTTCGGTGGTTCTCAATATCAGGGTTTTCGTGCTATGATTTCCCCACCAGGTGCACCCCCACCCCCTCAGCCAACTAGGGGTGGAGGTCGAGGTGCCAGAGGTGGAGGCCAGACAGTTAGAGGTGGAGGACAGGCCATGAGAGGTAGAGGTCAGCCCGTAGGTGGTAGACCCAGAGGTGTTCAGGTTGGAGGGGCTCCGCCCCGATGCTATGCTATTCCTGCCAGGCCTGAGGCTGAAGCCTCTGATGCAGTTATTACAGATATGGTTTCAGTTTGCAGCAGAGATGCTTCAGTTTTATTTGATTTGGGTTCTACATTCTCCTATGTGTCTTCATATTTTGCTCCTTATCTGATTATGCCCCGTAAATCATTGAGTACTCCTGTATATGTGTCTACCCCGGTGGGTGATTCTATTGTGGTAAATCGAGTCTACCGTTCATGCTTAGTGGTTATTGGTGGTCTGGAGACTCATGTAGATCTTTTGCTTCTTGATATGGTTGACTTCGATTTTATTTTGGGATGGATTGGTTATCTCCCTACCATGCTATTCTGGATTGTCATGCCAAGACAGTAATCTTGGCCTTGCCAGGAGTACCTCATTTGGAGTGGAGAGGGACTCCTAGTCATTCTTCTGCTAGAGTTATTTTATATATGAAGGCTCGGCGCATGGTTGAGAAGGGTTGTTTGGCATATTTGGCCTATGTTCGTGATTCTGGCCTATGGTCGCTAATTTAGATAAAATTATTAAATAATTTACCGACCAAAGTTGGTTGCTCTTTTGTCGATAATGTGGTCATCATGTTGACGGGGCTGGTCAGATTTGCTCTGTCAAACAAATATTCAAATTAGCGACCAACTTTTGTCGCTAAGGTGGGACCCAGTTATATCGTTTTAATAATTATATTATTATTTAAATTTTTTTATAAAATATAAATAAATATTATTTAAATTGGCGACAAAAGTTGGTCGGTTATGAAAAGGGAAGCAAAGGGACCCAGTTATAACATTTAATAATTATATTATTATTTAAAATATTTTATAAAATATAAATAAATCTGATTTAAATTTAGCGACCAAAATTTTTAATTTTTGGATAATTAGCGACCAAAGTTGGTCTTTTTTTAGGTCAACATTGGTCAAAATTAAAAATCACTTTTATATTTACTATCTAAATAATATAA
>MDKI01161462.1:7500-29145 GCA_005239505.1 Nicotiana paniculata | reverse complement strand
TCACTTTAAGTGGAAAAACTCCCGTACCCCTTTTGGGGCGTATAAAAAAGGAGGTGTGACACCTACCAATTTTAAACTCTGTTGGGGATTAAGCAGTACACACAAAAGAAGCAGATTCCCAATTTTAAGCCATTTAATCACCTAAGGCTTGCCTAGGTGTGAGACAGAATACCAGTTACCATAATTACTTTAGAGAAGGACTGTTTGGAATTGTATTACCTAAGCATGTTGTTCTAAGTGTTCAGAGCTCAGAATTATTACCAGTTGATTGCGAGAATTGAGTGAAGTTGTTTTATTCCTTTTCATGCATCAGTAGGTGTATTTAAGCGAGTAAGATGCAATCCTAAGGACATGGTATCTAGTGCACAGAGATGCAGAATGATGCAGAATCAGAAGCCTAAACATGATCTCTAAATGCACAAATATTGCATTGTTTAAACATGGTTCAGGAGATGTAAACATGACAGGTTTATTAGTGTTGTTTATCCTAAACAGGATCTCTAAGTGGTACATGGCAGTGTAGAGCATGATTGTAAAATACTGGTTATTAGCACATTTTAGCACAGGACTTTCAAAATGAGATGCCAATAGATGTTGAAAATAGTAAGTGTAAGACCTAGGGAACATGATCTCTAATGCGTGATCTTGTACATATGAGTCCTAAGCATGGTTTCTATTGCGCAAATAGGGAATAAAACCTAATAGCATGGCTTCTACCCTCTAATAGCTATAACATGTATATTTACCCCTCCCTTTTCACTATCCATCCTCAAAGAGTTGCTTACAACAATTATTACAGGCCATTTGCATGAATTACATAATTGAATAATGAAAAAGAAGAAGTTATACTATAGGGAGCCTACTGATAGGCCCAGAATCTCCAGAATGCCTCATTGCCATTCTATTCACAACCTTTCACATGATCCAGGTGTGTCAGAGTTCCCTAAGGATCTCAAGGGATCTCGGGCAGTGCTCACACCCAGATTTCATTGCCAAGGTAGAGTAAGTGCAGTGTGGAAAGGCCATCTCTTGTGTTTCAAAGTTCAGAGTGAGCTCAAGGGTCCCAAGGCAATGCTCACACAAAAGGGGCAGAACCTAATGTCTAAGAGTATAGTGGAAGTGCTCATAGTGAGTATTTAAAATAGATTTGAGAAAGAGAGAGGTTTAATGAAAATTAGCTTGAAAAGGGTAAGGCAGTAGCACAACCAACTTACACAAACAACACACACTGAACAATAAACAGGAATTAAGACAAATTCAGCAACCACAAGCAGGGAGATAAGGGATTGGGGAAAAGTATGAGACACATAGGAATAGACTTACACACAAGTAGGCCTCGGAAAAGTAGTACAATAATTAAAATCTCATAGCACATTCTATCACAAAATGTTCATGTCAGGAGCTTAACAATATTAGATTGAGGGATGTCAAACGGGTTCACACATTAAGTTCAGGGAAGGGGTTCAGGATTACTTAGTAGCTAGGGGGATCATGAATACATGATGATAATGTATTGGGGGTTAGGGAATAGGGCGGAATTGTAGTAAACAAGTAGGAGAAGCAGTAGACATGCTGAAATAAGGGAAGGGTAATCACATCAATGAACTAGCAAAGAGGCATGCTAATAGCAAGGTAAACAACAGAACCATAAGTAAAAGCATAAAAGAAATAAGAGAAAGTGCAATACGAATAAAAACATGTTATTTTGGATGTTGTAAATCAAATAGAAGACATACCAGTCTAGAGTGAGAGAATAGAACAGTAGTGTGCAGAGAAGTAGAGCAATAGGACAGTAGTGTGCAGAGCAAGAGAGCAATAGAGCAAGTAGAGCAGTAGAGCAGTAATAAGTTACTCAGTCTTGGCTTTCAGCCGACTGAGTATCCAGTAGTCAATAAGAGAGATGTGTGTAGGAAAGTAAGAGAGAGAGCAATGTGTATGCTTGTGTGCGTGTGTGTTCGTGTGTGTGTGTGTGAGGGGGGAGCTTGAACTGATTAGTTTGTGTCTTATGCTAATGAGAGAGTAGAGTATATATAGTTTTGAAAATAGGCAGAGAATATGGTAGCAAGTACTAGTTTAGCATAATTATAGAAGTAATTACAATTAGAATCCAACCAATACAAGTATCCCCTTTAATCAAGGAGTCATAGTCCAAACGGATACCAACAGTGATAAACAAGGAAGAGAATCAATTGAAAATTGATTTTACCATATAAAGAGTAGTAAGGAATAGAGCATGCGATTAGGACTAAATAGAAAACAGACCAATTAAGGAAAGTGTATAAAAAATAACTTGACAACATGTTTATTCTCAGAAATAAGGCAGAATATAGTTTAATTCTGGAAATCACTAAGAGATCCCTCGAATAAGGTCCAATCACAGGGAATCAGTATCAATTAAGGAAAATATCACACAAATAAGGAAATACTCAAAGTCAGGTAATCAGTATTACTCAAGTAAAATATCACAATTTTAGGAAAATACTCGAAAATCAGTAAAGAGTATGATGTGAAAAATCAATAAAGCACTAAACATACTTATTCAGAGATTCACAATGCTAAAACAATATCGATTTGAACTGAATATCATATACTAAGCAAAAATCAAAAACCCTAATCATGAAATTAAGGATTCATCCCAGAAAATAGCAGGTAATTAAAGGAACCAGTTAGACAAGCATGGTTTAGGCATAAGCGAAAAAGAATCAGAAACCCTAACAGTGATTATAGAGCAAGAAATCACAAGAACACATGGAATATACACGAAAGTACAGTAGCATGCTAGAACAGGTAAACAATACTGCAAAAATAAACTCGGACTCATAGATTGAACCCAGAAATTTGGGGCTTTAACAACAGAGGAATCAAACAAAGGAAAAAGCTCATATGATGTTTAAACATGGTAAACATCACAAGATAATGCTAGGAAATTAGGAAAAGAACTATTTTTTAAAAAGGATCTTGAAACCCTAGTTTTGAAAAGTGAAGAATCGTTTTAGGAAATGAGAAGATCTTTGAAGAAAACATGTTAAAACCTCATAATATACATAGATCTGTTACAAATCTAAAGAAATCGGAGGGTTCAAAGTTAGGGTTTCCAAAAGAACCCAGAAAGGAAGAAGAAACTCAAAGATATTACCTGTTTTAGCCGGAAAGTGGTAGATCTTACTCGAACGACCATGGGTGGCCGAAAAAATGGCATGAGATCGTAGAGATGATTGAATTGCCTCTGGTTCACTTGAAGGCCTCAAAACAGTGACACACGTTCAAGGGGGGAGCCATAAAGCTGGTAGGTGGTGAGACCACCATAGATTCCGGCAAGGAGACGGCCGGAGAAGGGAGGAAACAGGCTCAACAGGTGGAGAATTTTAGAGAGATAGATGAGAGAGTTGAGAGAGACAACTGAGTGAATGAGAGGGGGAAATGAGTTATGGGGGGTAGTCACTTAGGTCATAATTTGGAAAGGGTGAATCTGGGCCGTTGATTTGAAATAATCAACGGCTCAGATTGGAATGGGGATTGGGTCAGGTAATTTGGGAATTGGGATTGGGTAGTTTGTGCTAGTTAATTGGGTTGGGCTCTGGGTGAAATTAGGCTAGAATTGGAATTAAAGGTGGCTATTAGTTAAATACCCGTTAAAAATAGATAAATAATTAATAAAAATAGCTAGTAATTATATAAAATGAAATTAATGCTAAATAAGTAAAATTAAAGTAATTAAATAATATTAAAATATAAAATCACTAATTATTGAATAAAATTATATAAATATACATTTAGGCTATAACTGCAAAACTTGTTGTAATTATAGCTAAATAACCCTAAATTGGCTGATTTATGAAATAATTAAATCCTAATAGGATTAAAAATGATGTATTGAGTTGGAAAATATTTTGAAATTATTTTTAATATAATTTATGAATAATTATTGAATTTGAAATACTGAATAAATTAGAAAAGAAATTAATAAAATATGAAAAATTATGGAAAAATACCAATCATTATAAAAAGTGAATTTATAAGGTATATATGTAAATTTAAAAATAATTTGGGTAAAAATCGGGTATCAACGGTTGTAATCTTGTATTTTACTTTCTATTGTATCCTATCTTGCTCTTTGTATTAGGAATCCTAAAACCATAAACCATCAGTGTTTATGTTGTGATTAGTGTAGTCATAGGTTAAAGTCTTTGTTATTAGTGAGTAACAAAGTGGCTTGTAATAAGTGTATTATAAGTTAGTGGTTCAAAGTCTTTGTAAGAGAGTCATTACAAAGTGGCTTGTAAG
Organism: Nicotiana paniculata; assembly: GCA_005239505.1. Classification (NCBI taxonomy): domain Eukaryota; kingdom Viridiplantae; phylum Streptophyta; class Magnoliopsida; order Solanales; family Solanaceae; genus Nicotiana; species Nicotiana paniculata. The sequence goes on along the minus strand of MDKI01161462.1, from coordinate 24,861 downwards.
AGTTGAGATTACAAGTTAGTGAAGTTGAAATCCTACTAGTGTAGGTCGCGGTTTTTGTCCCCTTAAGTTGGAATTTTTCCACGTAAAAATCCTGTGCCTCTTTTACTTACTGTCTCTATCGATAATTCTGAGGGAACTGGTAAAGGGCCATGTCTCATTACAGTTTGTGGAGTCCTAGAAACCATCACTAACCTTATAAGAGGGAATTAACCCCATAGGTGAATTGATTTAAGATGTGCTTCTGTTTGTGGGTACGCATGAGGTGACCCGAGTCCGTGCGTAGCTACTATTATGCTTATGTCAGGGTAGTCTAGGACCCAAATCATGTTATACTTGCGATGTTTGCACCCTACTTATTAATTTAATTGCTTAAATCATATTAAAACTTGATAAAGGAATTGTAAAAGTTTAAACTTCATTTTCTTGACCGTTAATGAGAATTGGCATTTCCTTGAATAATTGCCCCTTAATAAATCTGGAATTGGCTGTTTTAAATGTATTTTCTCTTTTGTGGAGCGGGCCGAACGCCTTGATAGCAGATAGATGCATCTATGGTTCGTGTCGGTCGACCCTCGACAATGCACATTTTAAATATTTATGTTGAGTCGGACCATACGACCTCGGCATGATTTGCACATGATAAATCTTTTGAATTAATAATAATTGATATTGCTTCATTGGCCTGAGATACAAAAATGTTAAATAATGAAAATAAATTTTGAAAATTTCCTATTAACCAAAGAATTGTTTATTTACTTCATGTTATTGAGTTTACAACTGTTCTATACAATCCATGCTTTATTATAATATCGGTATTTTATTGTTAGCCCATATTAAGTGTTGGAGTCGACACTTCGTCACTACTTCTTCGAGGTTTGATTGGATACATACTGGGTACGCGTTGATTTATGTACTCATACTTCACTTGCTGCACATTTTTGTGCAAGTGTATATATGTCTAATGGCATTATGTGCGCAAAGGCGCGGTTATTGCGGGGGCTTAGGTGAATTGCATTCCATGCTACGAATCTACATCACGCACAGAGTCTCCATCCGAGTTATTCACACACTCTTGTCTAATTGTATCCAAGACAGATGTAGTATTTTACTGTATTTCCTAGTCGATGCCCATACACTCGTGACACCGGGATTTGGGGGTGCTTATGGGTTATCACTATTGTAGTTGTGAAAATATTTCCATTTTACTTTTATCTCTTACTATTCAATTGAAGGAAATTATGATTTCAAAAATACTAAAATGAGTGATGAAGTTAATCATTTAATTGTTGGCTTGCCTGACAACAGTGTTAGGCTCCATCACGACCTTTAATGGATTTCGAGTCGTGACAACATGGTATCAGAGCACTAGGTTCACTTAGGTCTCACGTGTCATGAGCAAATCTAGTAGAGTCTTGCGGATTGGTACGGAGACATATGTACTTATCTCGAGAGGCTACATGGCTATTAGGAGCACTTCTCTTGTTGATGCCTCATCGTGCGATTTGATTCCTTTGAGGATTATGCCTTTGTTTCTTTCCTATTAAATCTTATGCGACGTGAAGCGCTTGTTATCAATTGGGAATCGGTGAATTTTAATGGTACTGCAGAGGTGGTGTAAGATGTTTCTCCCTGCGTATTCGATTGGGCTAGTGTCGTCGCCTTGCGGAAGGATGTTTTGTTATTTCAGCTCAATAGTTGTATTTCCAATGGCTTTGAGGCTATGCACAAATTTCTATGATGTTCACGAGTTGTTATCATAGCATTGATGTAATAGTAGGATGCTTGTCTATTTGTCAGGGCAGTGAACGACTTGAAAGGAGGTTTTTCCTTGATTGAATGCATTAAGTTCGCCGGTGTTGTGGTCTTCTTCAATTCGCCTTTGGGGCAAGGAAATTGTGATTTCAAAAATACTAAAATGAGTAATGAAGTTAATCATTTAATTATTGGCTTGCCTGACGGTAATGTTAGGCGTCATCACGACCTTTAATGAATTTCGGACCGTGACAAGGTAATAGGACGCCAGTAAAGTTGAAGTGTGCACTTGAAAAACCGGACAAATGTATTATCCGTATGTGTGTGTAAAACTTTAACCATTAGGGCGTCTCAATAAAGCTTGTGACATAAAACTAATGTTTATTAAGAATCCTTAAGCTTAAAATATTTTTTATATATTTTCATTTAAGGTTTAATTTTCTAACTTTTCAAATGCAAAGTTATTATTAGGAGTAATATTATTTATAATTAATTTCTTCTAAAATCCTTTTAAATTTTGTAATATTTCCAAACAGTCGCATGGCTAAATAGTTCTCTTTCATATTTTTATAAAAAACATGCACTTTTTATCTCATAATATTAAATATTTTCGAAGAAAAACTAAACATAAAACCTACAACTATTAATTGTAAAATTATGGGACCTTAAAATTTTGGGCCTAAAGGCTAAAGCCTTCGCGTTAGTTGTTAGGGAGTTTAGCCGACTGTTTAATTATTACTTATTTAAAGGATCAATCCGCTATTTACTATTAAAAGGATAATTTTGATATTATGAATCGAAAGTTTCCTCAATATTTTAAATAGTGTACCAACCAAGCACATTTACATGAAATTGAAGCACGCCTTAAAATTACGTGATCGGCATTCGGTACTTTACCCAATTCGAGTGAACCATTCCATAAATTAATACTCAGCTATATGCCTAATATGGAATGCGAAATCCTCTTCAAGTATAATTATTTTTTGATATAAAACAAAACATAAATAATGTCTTTAAGTAACTATTTTCCTTTGAACAAAAACTTCATAAAGCTAAAAGTAAGTTTCATTCATGCATGCCATATGAGTAACCATAGGATTACAACCCAAAAATGAATACTGCTATTATCTATGAAATCTCTACGGCATCGAAATGAATAGTCAATCAAGTCATAATCCGGTGGCTCAAAAGAATAATAAGATAATAAAGTCCTCCACTAGTATAAGTGTGGAGTCTCACCAAAAAATGTCAACGGAAAATGTAGAGCTGCCCTATCCATGCAGCCCAAGCTGATCAAGTCCAGTACCTAAAAACAAAAATGGAAATGTGGCCGAAAGACCTAAGCTCCACATGCCTAGTACGAATCATGAACCATTCACCAAAAGAAAGTAGGACAAGACTTGAGAAGTTATAAGATACGCGATAATAATTGATATATGAAAGAAGCCTTCATATCAATTAACAATTTAGAAAATAAAATAAAATAAAATTGTAAAACATATTTCAAAATCTTCCTTTAGCATTAATTTTTTCAAAATCATGTTATATTTTTCATTTACCGATAGCACTATACCATCACTGACACGAAAAAACGTCAACTAGGTTATGTACATAACGACAAGTATCATATATCCTACTTGCTCAGGTCGTCTCATTGTTGTGCCGCACGAATCGACTCGTCCCCACAAGCTAGGACTCACGTTTAAAATTTCTATTTACTCGCGTTATATAATGATTTTGGAGAAAAGCTTCGAGGGTAATAAGTTTTAATGTACCTCAAATTTCTTTCAACCTTACCCCAAATGATCCAATAATGCCAACGAGTCACAATCTACATATACGAACTCACATAATTTAATAACACGTCACAATAATACCAACTAAGCCAACTAAGTGCCTAACACTTAAGTCTAATTTCATAAGTTTAGAAAAAATCTCCATTTCCTCATTTGAAGGTCCATCCTTGAATTTAATTATAACTCTTTCGTTAAACTTGTTATGGGATCTAGTCATTCCACTAGAAACTCAAAATAACATCGTTCAAGCAAGACCCAACACTATTGATCATCCCACCAATCAACTCCTCAAATTCAAGGTTAGCTTCTAGGGTTTCATGAATAGATGTTTAAATACAAATTTATCTTAATAAATATATCCTACTATGCCCATGAAATATAGTACATAAAATTAAAGTGAAGGGACTACCTTTTTGTCAAACCTTAGAACTTTGAAGATTTTAGTTCTTGATATATTCTTCAAAAATCTATAATTTTTATGAGATTGGAGAGTTAAAACATATAATAAATGAACACAACCTACCAATGAAATAGATTTAATACTCACCTCAAGATATTTATGGAGTAGAAGCTTTCTCTTCTTTCTAACCCAAAAGAACTTGACCCAAATAATATTTCACTCTCGGATAGCCTATAAAAAGGCTGCTGCAGTGATTCTCACGGGACATGCGTGACGCATCCTTATCGCGCGACCTATCCCTTCGCTATACAAATTTTGACGCCTTCCTGGACGCTTGATCTGACTTCACTGTTCATTGCATTGCCTTTGGCCAATCAAAAGTAAGTTTTCCTTCAAATTCATTCTCTTTTGTTCCTCGTCTTTTCCATTTAAATAATTTCCTTGTCCCCTCATTTCGCGACAACATAGCAAGCCAATGTCTGTTTCAAATTCTATCAAATGCTTCAGATGACTTAGCTTTGTAACATGCTTCCTAGTTTCTAGATTCTCCCTTTTTCTTTCTTACTAATCGATTTCAATTATTACTAAAATAAATACTCTTAATCAAGTTAAATACTTATCCCATAGAACTATAATTAATTCCAAGCTATACCAAAGTTGAGTACAAGCGCTCCCATGACTTCGTTCCATTCGTATAACCATGTAGCTCAGATTTAATTACATTGTAGTCTCAAGCTCAAAACTAGTAGAAATTAATTAAAAAGAAGTTACGGGGCTTTACCGGGAGTATGTACATAAACGGCTAAAGGTGTTAGACAACAAAGGAAAAAGAATTGTAGAAAAAGATGACTAGTACTTAAGAGAACTAATCTAAGTGCCACAAGGGTGTTTTTGATCAGCCCAAAGTCACACCCGCGGTGCAATCAAGTTGCGCACTTGCCTAAGCCTTTCCCAGTACTTGGCCAAATTTTCAGCAAGTTTGTACCTAGACCAATTTAGAAAGCAAATATAAAGAGAACACAATCAAATACGGAAAAATTCTAACCTTTGTATTAATTCAAAAACTTACAAAGGAAACCCTCACTTTGGTATGAACTCAAGTTGTTCACAACCCACTTGGTCTAACCAAGATCACAAGTCGATCTTGCACACTAAGACCTACCCAATGCCCAGCCTTAGCCCATTTTTAAAACACTTAGAAACCCTTACGTTTCTATCTTGTTTCCCTCTTGAAACACTTAAAATATGACTAAGTCCAAAGGCACCTATTTATAGCACATAGGCAGCCTTTGGCCCTTGACAACACATAGACACTTGTTGTCGACAACTTTTGCCACTTGGCAGGCTAATGCTAAATCTTTTCCTATATTGTATTTGACATCCCCAACTACATAGGCCATGATCTACACGAAATGATAGTGGATACAAGCACTCAAAAAATATGGGTACAAGAGATTACAAAAAGGTAATTGTCAACTACTTTGGCATGTGCACTACATGTGCTCCTTGACTTTGCCAGTTGTTGCACGCCTAAGGTTGGCATTGGGCCCAACCTTGGCTCTTTTTGAAATTTCTCCGCATCGATGCCTTGCCCAAAACCTGTCACCCATGATTTTTCCGCACATGCCCGACGTCACTGCTGCTCGCACACGCCTTGGCCGAGTTTCTGCCTTGTCCATGGCAACCCTTGTTTCGCCCGTGCCATTACTTCTATTTTGCTTCACATAGACGTGCCTTAGCTGTTGAAGACTCTCCCATCATCCCGTACTGTTTTTCCTTAGCTTAGATCGTAGTTGGCGCTGCCACAACCCGTGCCACTGACTTTGGCGTGCATGCTATGCCATCCCGCCCCAACTTGCTCCCACTGTCTTGTCAAGCCTTTGCCAAGCATATCTTGCATGCCATAAGATCGTTGCCAATACTTGCCCACAACAGCCAACATGACATTGTCTTGTCCATTTCCCACGTGATCGTTTTTCCCGCACGTAGGCCAATGTAAGACCATCACGCTCAATCCTTGCCGCAGCCGCGCCATGCCTGATGTCAAAGAGTCAGGCCCCTAACAAACCAAATGCACCCTTTGAAATCAACATCCTCGTCGAGCCAACTCAACATGTCAGCCCCAAAGGGTTGGTAACATACAACGCCCATGTTGCTCTATTCACATCTTCCACAATGGAATTTGCCTCCGCCGCTTGTTCGTGGTTTTCCACAGCCAACATTGATTCACCTTGGTGACCTGCACCGGACAGTCCTCTTCAAGTGCGGTCAGCCACAATTAAAGCATCCTTTGAATTTGCCTCTTCTTTCCTTGCCATTGGAAGTCTCTGCCTGCTTCCATTCTTGGTATACCTTTATCTTCGGTAACGTGGCCCTTCCCCCTTTTCTTCTATTCCCTTGCCTTTTAATTCCTTGCATCAGACTTTGAATGCCAAGATAACCATGTCATCACCTAAGTTGAAATCAGCCAATGTATCTGTCGTCGCAGTAGCAGTAGAGAGGCTTTGAACATTCTGTCTTCTCAACTCTAATTGCGCTCAGCCCTTCAACCCGCTCATGAAGTAATGCATCTTGTTTTCTTCTGCCATAACTTACATTTAGCATCAAGGACGAGAATTCTTTGACATACTCCCTCACCGTTCCACTTTGTTTAAAGCGATGCAGTCTATCTCTTGCAAACCATGACGAGTTTCTTGGAAGGAATTAATGAGATTTTAATTCCTTCTTCAGCATATCCCAAGTTTCAATCTTCGGCAGTCCAGCACTTTCCACTTTGGCAACTCGTGTACGCCACCACACCTTTGCATCATCAATCAAATACATAGGTGTAGTGGTCACCTTTTCATCATCCGGAACACGAGCAGCTTGGAAATAGTGCTCCATATCCCACAAGAAATTTTCCAGTTCTTTGGCACCATAAGCCTTTGGCTTCGAAATCCTCACCTTGGTGTAATCATCACTTCTAGGGACAATATTTTTTAATGCCCTTCGAAGTTGAACCACCTCCTCACGCAGTTCTTCCTTTTCCATGCGTACCAAGGCCATTTCTGTCAGCGTAGTCTCATGTCTCCCCGCTTAATCTGCCTCCAAACGTGCCATTCTCTCAAGAATAGTAGAATCAGCGCCTACTTCAAGAGCCTGCCCAACGAGTGCTTTTAATTGTTCCACCATTTGGCGCAGTTCAACATTTGTGCCACCAACCATGTTCTCAAACAGTAACACAAAATCTGCTACTGGTCGTCTTTCCACCACCACGAACCTGCTCTGCTTTGATACCAGTTTTCACGAGGGCATTTTTGATCAGTCCAAAGTCACACCCGCGCGGCAGTCAAGTTGCGCACTTGACTCAGCCTTCCCCAACACTTAGCCAAATTTTCAGCAAGTTTGTACTTAGACGAATTTAGGCAACAAATGTAAAAAGAACACAATTAATTACGGAAAAATCCCAAGATTTGTATTAATTCAAAAACTTAGAAAGAAAACCCGCACTTTGCTATGAACACAAGTGGTTCACAACCTACTTCGTCTAGCCAAGATCACAAGTCGATCTTGCACACTGAGACCTGCCCAATGCCCAGCCTTATCCCCTTTTTGAAACACTTAGAAACCCTTACGTTTCTCTCTTGTTTCCCTCCTAAATTTCACACGAAATTCCCACTTAAAATCTGACTAAGTCCAAAGGCACCAATTTATAGCACATAAGCCTCTGGCACTTGACAACACATCGACACTTTTTGTCGACAACTTTTTGTCGCTTGGAGGGCTAATGCTAAATCTGTTCCTATCTTGTATTTGACATCCTCAACTACATAGGCCATGATCTACACGAAATGATAGTGGATACAAGCTCTAAACAAACATGGGTACAAGAGGTTACAAAAAGATAATCGCCAACCACTTTGGCATGTGCACTACATGTGCTCCTTGACTTGGTCAGCAGTTGCACGCCTAAGGCTGGCATTGTGCCCAAAATTGGCTCTTTTTGACATTGCTCCGCATCAATCCCTTGCTCACAACTTGTCACCCATGATTTTTCCGCACACGCCTGACGTAACTGCTGCTCGCACACGCCTTGGCCGAGTTTCTGCCTTGTCCATGTCAACCCTTGTTTCGCCCGTACTATTGCTTGTATTTTGATTCACATAGCCTTCTATGGATCAACAGATAATGATGGTGTTGGGCTAAGCTAATAAGAAAGTATTTATAAGTATTTTTTGTTTTATGTATGCGTTTGGTAAACACTCATAGTGTATAAGTTAAAATCAGCCATAAGTCTTACGTTGATCACCTCCAACTTATGGCTTTCAACCTATAATACTTTTAGTTTGACCAAGGGTTTTACTAGTTTATTCTTAGTGATATTTTTTAATTCACAAAATATTTTCCTAAAATAAATTTTTTAACTTTCTCTCTATTTCATATTCGTTGTTCATCCTTTTCTTAACAAAGAAATTTTCTTAATTTATAATCTTTTGTAAAGTTTTAAGAGCATTTTAGTCATTTTAACAAAAGAATAGCTTATCAGCACTTTTCAACCAAACATATCAATTATTTATTATCAGTTTCAGCACGTCTATCCAAACACGTCAATGCTTATTTAAAAAATCAATTACAGCACTTAAAAATATTTTTCAGCATATCAAATTTGTCAGCTATTTATGATCAGCTAATCCAAACGGGCTCAATGTGTGTCAGGATCTGATCCAATTCCTACGACTTAATTTTATTTTTTTCATTTGTTTCTTACTAATTAGGTTGCAGACAAAATAATAAATAACTACATTGACATGCTAATCTCATAATTATCATTACGCATCTTTTGACCACTACGAGTAGGAGAAGCAAAACAATGAACATATTTACGTCATACCAAATAGGCTCAACATACATTTATACCCGTAACACGCTTGATTCTTTTTAAACTATTATTTAAAAAAATAGCATCATTTATTATTTATTTTATAAAGAGTACTTTATTTCCGTTAATAGCATATTATAAAAATTAAGCTTAACATCTAATAAGTTAACTGACTCACTAATCACTGGAAGTACTTTTTTTTGTCCTTCTCCATTCTCCCTTTACAACATTCATCTTCTTCACTCCATTTATTGAAAATCTTATGCATATCTGAATGCCACCTAAATCAAGATGTATTGATTTATACGTCTTTTATACTCTGTATATCACGCATCACTTTAATTCAAAATGTATTTTTATGTATATAATTTTTGTATATTTATTTGTGAAGTGCCATTTTAATTCAAGATGTATTTTTTTATATATATTTTTTGTATTTATATACCATCTTAATTAAATTAAAGATATTTTTTTTAATGTATATTTCACATGTCTAAGTGTTATCTTAATTGGAGATTTTTTTATATATTTAAATTGTATATTTTATATGTGTTAGTTCAAAGTATATTTTTATATATACGTATTGTATATATTAACGTATATTATTATCGAAGTAATAAGTTGATGTTAAGAAAGGAAGAAAGAAGTAAGAGAAAAACTTAAGAAAGATAATTAAAAAGAAAACGAATGGAACAAATTTAGAAAATATATTGGCTTCGGCAGAAAATAAAAGTAAGAAGACGAAGAAAAAAAAGGAAAGCTAATAAATAAAGAGAAAAAAAAAGGTATGATTTTTGTATAAAGAATTATTAACTTTTTATTCAAATTGCTTATGTTTAGAGATTAATAATTAATATTTTTATTTTAATGGAAGTGTGTGCTATAAATATAAATATTTTTCTGCCATATCTATAATATTGAACTTCATGATAGGAATTTGTTATATTTTTTTAAATTGTGAAAGTTATGTAAAGTTCCATATGTCTATTTAATACTGGCCCATGATTTTCCATCATGTGTTATAAAGTTCTAAGGTGAAAAGAGCAAAGTTAAACGAAAGTTAATACTAGTATAAGAGCAAAATTTAGACATGTGTCTTTTATTCTCGCTAATGGGATAATAATTGCTCGTAGATCTACAGACGTCATTTAAATGATAGAGTTTCAGTTTTATTTGTCGTCTTCCTTCTCTCAACGGTATGGTCGGCAGACAAAGTCATAACCCACGACCAAAACCCATACTTGGGTCCTGCACATTTCCAGAATCCAAAAGTCGTAACCCATATTTTTGTTCATTCTTGTATTCGAATAAGTAGTACGCTCATCGTTCAAAGACGCAGTTAAATTTCTTTATAACATTCTTTTTTATTTTGAATATTTTTAAATGTTATAGTAAAATGTTACTATATAAAATATATATTATAGTATATATATGATTCCCGAAAAAGTTAATTTTTATAATGAAGTGTTATTATATAGAGACAATGTTATAGAGAGGTCAGATTGTATGAATAATGCTGGGCAACGCATAATATTTGAGCGGGCACCGTGATGTTTGTCAAATATCCTTGATTCTTTAGGTCTAGAGTGTACAACAACGTACATGCATTTAGGTTCAAGAGTCAATTTTCCCAAGTCAAGTAAATATTTATAGCATCTCAACATCGCGCGGATTTTTATCTTGACAGTCCGATCCCAACTTGATCGCCTAGTCTAAGTGTCTAATTATGCAGTATGCACCTCGTGTGTATGACACATTAAAGGTCAAGAATGTATTTCATACAAAATTAGTAGTAAAAAGGTAAAAGACAAGTAATTAATCATTCGATAATGTGAAAGTGGGATTGAAGTTCTGGAATTTTTCTTAAGTTTTATGCTCCCTGCATTTCAAAAAGAATGAACTTATTAGTACTATTTTGAGAATCAAACAAGATATTCTTTTATCATATTCTTTACAAATAATTTTAAATATTTTAAATTATTAACTATTATAATACTTTTTATATAATTCCTTAAGTAAATTTTATTTTAAAAATTTATGTCCGAATTCACACAAAAAATAAAACAATTTAGTTCTCGTACTCCAACAAAGTTTAAAGAAATTGAAACGAAGAAAATAATTAAATGTATACCTTTAGTCAAACAATTTATAAAATACAGTTTATTAAATTAAAAAAAAACTATTAAGTTGTACGATTGTCACGACCTAATTTAGGATCATGATCGGCACTTAAGAGCAAGTGATTCCAAGTAAGCTTTTTATCGGTATTTTACAGAAAATCAGACAAAGTTTTTCCCTTTTTTTGGACTATTCAAAAAAATTTCCTGTCTCAAAATCAACAACCAACCATCCTAATATCAAACCAAAAAATCGCAAACTCATCAATTAACCAAAATAAGTCTTCACCATTACTAATCAACCCACTAACAATCATAAATACTAATTTATCTCCAACTTTGATAATAAAGAACGATACTCAACATAAGACTATAATAACAAAAGAATATGCATGACACTAAAATATTGACTATGGAGCGACTCTAAGAGTTAAAAGAAAGACCATAACAATAAATAAAATCTCTACCCACGTGAACAAGTACGAGGCTCACCAAGAACTATCAACCTGTGCGCTCTAATTAACGAAATCCTCGCCCGCGTCAACTGCTGCCTCTGTAAAAAAAAATAGCAGGGAATGAGTCGCTAGCTCAGTGAGTAATAACACTTAACTACAACCGTTTTTATTTGGGGACAAGTCAGAAAACATGCTAGTATCTCAAACAAAAAATAACATGAAAATGCCCTTTCAGAAACAATAAATAATTTTCAGTCTCATCATGCTTTTATTGTAGTATAATACAATTAACAATTCAGTAATAAGCTCGATAACCACTGTATAATATCAATATTCGCATTTGGGAGGTTTCAATGAATGGATCATGTAATCGGTATAATTGTGGACTTCTTCGCAAGAAATCAAATATAACGGTAGTCCCTACTCGAGGAAAATCGGTAACAATATGCTAGTTCTACCTTCCCAGCTGTAACAGTAATCGGTAATTACAAGGTGCACCGGGTCTAACTAACCCGTCGTTAGCTACGGGATCCTCCAATATCTACTCCTATTTATACTTGTCTCTGTAATTCGTATATACTCGTAAAAAAATATTTTAAAACAAGGTAGGGCATTTTGGTTCTTATCAAATCATATAATTTTATTTCGATAACAGTAAATTCAAATAACGGTAAACAAATCTAGTGATAACAGAAATATTTAAAACCACGGTAATCATCTCAAATAACTATTTCGGTATCATATCAAGTAAAAGACTTGTTCCACATGCAACTCAAAATAATCGGTAATATATTCATATTAAAAATCATGTGTAAATCATGCAAGTTATGAAAACAAAAATTGCGGTAAGATTACTACTCACAGTACTCGTGCCGAAATACCAAATGCTTCATCTCGAGCAATTAGTACAAATTTCTCCAATCAATCCATAATTACATCAACACCAGTCTCGTGTTAATTGCCTCATTTAGGCTAAATTCATCACTAATTTAGAATACCCAATCCTCCGAGAGTTATATTTTATTATCAATTCGCCGAATTATATTTACCCATGCTATGCGAAATTAAAATTAGTCCAAAATCTTTTAAATAGAAAGGTATTTATATAGTTTATTACCTGTACTGTTCAATTTCCTTAATCGTGTGCATAAGTTGAAACTGGAATAATATTACTGTCCATAATATTCATTCTTAATTGGTACTTATCTTTTGTACTCAATACTAGACTTATCACATTCAAATCCAAATTCGATATTATCATTGCAATACAGTTAAACACCAAAACTCAATCATTATACCCTAACTTAGTTTACACCTAACAAAGATCATATATATAAGACTAGTTTAAGTACAATTACATCAATATCCTTCTTCTTCCCAAGTGAATTTATCCTACAGTAGCATTGAGCCAACTTCCAATTGCATAATTTGCCCAAAATAATTCTTATTGGTATTAAATTTCTTATACCTTATGAAACCCTTCAAATATATAAATTGAGATAAAAAAAAATAATTACCAGAAGAAAAGTACCCGGATGAAAAATTCGAGTATTACCTGTAAAAACCAGTAGGTTTTTAAAATTTCTCAAGATTTGGTTCTAGCCTCTCTATAAAAAAGCCCGCGCGAAGAGCTAAGCCACTAATGTCGTGGCGAAGGTTAGACCTCGTAAAGTCAGCGAAGATAAGATTTCGTATGTGTTATATGCTTTCGATCGATCGATCGAGCGAGAACTTATAAAGAAGGCTAGCAAAGCCGTGTTTGATCGTCGCGTACGATTTCGTACGTGTTATATGCTTTCGATCGAGCGAAAACTTATAAGGAAGGCTGACAAAATCGTGTTTGATCATCACGTACATGCTCCGTTACAGCTTCGTTCATGCGCCAATCAATTGACAGTGAAGTTCTTCTTCTTCTCGTCCTTCTTCTTCTCCTTTGTTTCCTCTTCTATCGTTTTTTCCTTCTTTCTTTGTTTTTAGCTTCTGTTGCTTAGCAGCAACTTTTCCCCTTCTCCCCTTTTCTCCAATTTCCCGTTTCTCGTCCAATTATTATTTTTTTCTTTCTTTTCATAGTTAGTTTCTTATAATTAATATTATGCTAATGAACAATACATCCTTAATAAAATAAAAAAAAGGGTATAACAACGACTTAGGCTTTGATGTTTTCATTTTCCTACTTTTTCAGTTCAAATTACATGTTAACTTAGTAATAAAAAAACCTTTATAAAAATTAGTTATTCATGAAAAGCACAGAGAAAATGAATTCCTTGACCAAATTTCATGAAGAACCCATGCTACTTTTGGCAAACATTGTGGTAAGTAGGTTTTTCCTTTTCCAAGATAAACTTGTTTTGCATCGTCACCAAACTCGACAGGGTATAGACTTGTCACCACTAACTTATTATGGTTGTATTCACATAAAATTTTAAAAGATAACTACATGTTAGAAATATGTAGAGGTAAAAACACTACTACTTTATCAAATTTTCACCAACCATTTTTGGTGCATTGATCGATCGTTGTTTGTTTCCTCCTGTCTGAATATGTACATTAGCAACCGCAAGGAGAAGGAAGATTGGCCCCTTTCCCCTCCAAAGGAAAACAAAGAAAAATTAAGGAGGAAAAACAAGAGAACAAGAAGAGACTTTCTCTTTCTGCTTCACTTCAGCTGTTGTTGACATCCATATGAAATTTTCTATAGATCACTTAACTATCTTTGGTCCCTTGTACAATGCTCCAACTACAGTTAAGTCCTCAGGTTTCTCCCTCTCTTTCAGCCATGCATAGTCCCAGCCGCGCTGTTCCTCAGGCACTGAATTCCAGGGAAAAAGGACAAAAACCAAACATTAGGATTTACATGTTGATGGATAATGTCGGATACAAGTTCCCATGAACTGGCTAGAGCCGTACTAAAAATGTTAATCAAGTACAATCAAATCAAATTACCATATTTTATCCGACACCATTCAAGAAAAGGGTAAATAGACTATATATACTTATTGTCTGTCTATTCATGTGATGCCAAAAATAGAATAAAATCAAGAAGCAACTCAAGTTGACAATTTTATAAGCACCATTGTTCCTGCAACTGTCTGCCCACCAGCCAACAATTTGGAGAATCATATCTCAACGTAACTACTTAAAAACCAACAAGCAGGAGAATCAAATCTCGATCTAACTAGTATTTGAAAAAGGTCATCACCTTGACATCACATTAGTCTGGGGAAATGAGTTGTTAGTCTCCTTATATGATTTTTGAGAAATCGAACTAACTTTTGAGGTTGAATTAGATCAAAAGTCCATTATCTTATACCTGTTCATATTTTTGATTACCCAGTATTAGACCCCAGGTTATATTATGTATGCACTAGATGTCAAGTCCAAGGCATACGGTAGGTGTTAAGTATCAAGGGAATCGATTGTTGTGTCTTTATATGGATTTTTTGGACAATTCTGACTTGCCGGAGCTAGCTTTTGAGGGTGAGTTAGACCCAAGATCCATATTCTTGTCACAAATCAAAGCTAGAATCAAGTATTTTGAGAAAATACAAGAGCTGTACCTGAGATATTGGCTAACGGGAAGTCATAGTAGTATTGACAGTGGCGACCTTCAGGATCACAATATGGTGGACCAAGCACGTCTAGCACTGCGCAGGCCGTTCTTGCTGTGAAACAGTGCATATTACCACCATCAGATGGATAGAGGATAGAGGTCTTGCATGGAGCTCTAAACGCAGAATTCACCTTCAAATTTGCAAGACGAAGTCCAGTTGAATCCGCTTCAACCCCTTCTGATAAAAAAAATGGCCAAAGAAGTTAATCTTCTCCTTAATAAATCTAACAGGTAATCTGTTATAGTAACTGAAACCTCTAAACCTTATGATGCACAGAAAATTTACGAAACTTTATGGCGCACCAAAAATTTACAGAAAACTAGAGACAACCCCTTTGACCCCATATAACAAGACAAGAGGAGTGCGGGTGGGGGGTGAGTTTAAGAAGCAAGTTAACCTTTTTTAGGACTAAATACATTGGAACAAATGTAGAATGATGATATCTGTACACTCATTTATATTCTTCTTTACGCCCCAGTTTAAAGACATGCTTCCTATTTCCAAGTGAGAATGAGTGAAGAGAACAGTTCAACAAAGCAATCTCCAGCTAAAGAACTTACTGTCTAAAGGATTAGCATTTGGAGTTAATTCAGCAGGGAGATTGTCCGCCCAGTCATATGACTTTATGTGCATTTCTCCGAAAAGAAGTTTGCTAAAAACTGTCATTCCAGGATGATCATGAAGTGGAATCACAGCTGATGGAGGCAGGCAGAAGATACCAATCTGCCAAAGAGGCAAAAAACTTTATAAGGTCGAATCACTGAAGGAAGAGAAAAGGCCAATTCACTATTAGTGGAAAAATTGCTACATACCGAGAATTTGTCACACTCATGGAGGTGCAGGTATGTTATTTTAGGAGGTGTATCATATGTGCTTGACTTGAAATATGGCAAATTCGGACTCAAGCCAAGGTCTGCTTCAACCATACTATCTACGTACCACGTAAAGAGGATAAGTACATTCTGCCTAAATCAGCACAAAGTGAAATAATACAGCAAGGGAAGGAGAAATTCGAATTCACATCAAAATAATATAGTAAATCATTTTTTGCTTTCACAATCTATACTTGCCTAAAAAAGATTTTTCACGTCACCCCACCCCTCCTCACAAACCCCTGAATCGTACAAGCAAGAAAAAATAGTGAACTAAAGGGAAACGGTATAAGAGTTATTTTCCAATCAAACAATAATTTTATTTTCTCTTGTGACATAGCAACATAGAAACAACCACAACAGAAAACACAATGCAGATAAATCTCAAACACCTTATACTGAAAACCGTATTTTTTTTAAATTTATTTTTTAACTAAATCCTGAAAACAGTAGACGTAAGCAAATTTGGAAAGAAAGAACATTATAATCTGAAGCAGCATTATCCAAACATTTACATAGTTCCCATATAAATCCCTAAAACAGAAAGCTATTTCTCAAATGGGAGAGCAAAACAAAACGTTAGTGAAAAGACAACCAGATCCTGTCGTACTAAAAGTGGATATATCATCAATCAACCTTATCAAAATCAACTTCTTCATAAATTTGGTAATGTTCCAACGCCATAACCACTACAACAATGCATCTAAATTAAGCTAGAAAAAGGAATATTTTAAAATCGTGCAACACCCACAAACATTATAGTAACAGCTAATTTTTTTTTAAAAATTCTTGCAGTCACTTGGACATTTTTCTGTATTTTGTAATTTAAAGAACTTAAAAACCGAACATTTCCCTAAAGTGCTGATATAACTTCAGAATTGTGTTAAAGTAAACTGATTCCAGTTATAGCCGTCATCATTATAAAATGGAAATATCAGTAAAAGGGTAAGCCTGAAAAGAATTGGTAACAATTTACGATGTCAAAATCAACTTTAGAACGAGGTAGTGTAAAAAGACAATGCCAGATCATGCACCATATTTGGAGGGGTTGTACTTTGTAGCTCAAAACTTGTACTTTAGCCCGACATAATAAAAATGAAATTTTGCAAATTTATGACGCAACAGCAATTCAACACTTTATAAAAAAAGCTCAAATGAATCAACCAACATACCTAAAACTGCCTTGAGACGTTCAATGTTTTCTGCAGATGGTACAACACCAGGGCCACAATTGGCAAACACTTGTTTGCAAGTTTCATAGAGTATTTGAACCGGAGACACCCTCCTCTGTCTTCTCCGGTTCTTTTTCCAGTCGCTGTACTCCTTACCTTTTCTTTCACTTACATTTTTTTCAATCCTCATTTTACCAATTTTTTAACTTGAAATGAGAAGATGCGAGTAAGTCCAATAAAAAACTGGAAAACAATGATCTGGGGTATTTTTATTTGGATATTTTTCTTCTTGATATTTATTTATTATGTGCAGTATTATGTTGTTGAT
>MDKI01161462.1:0-2500 GCA_005239505.1 Nicotiana paniculata | reverse complement strand
ATAATTTATTGATCAAACGTTTATTGTTGTTAAACTTCTCAAGCATTTTTTTATTATGTCTGAAGAGCGTAGAATAAGAGTTTCATTATATTTGGGGAGTGAGGTTGTGATGGAGAATAACTTTGTGGGCTACAATTTACCTGCTCAGTGTCATGTTAAATTGCCACTAACCATGGAGTACGATAAATTGATATCGTTGTTATGCAAAAAAATGGGTGTGAGCAAACGTTCAGTGTTACTTAAAGTAACCAGACGATATCTGTATTCCGTCATTCTGCAAGGGGTTGCTTTTTACTCGGAGTTTAACATCGACGATGATGAAACTTTGAGTGATTTTCTGAGGACTCCGGATGAATGCCGGGAATTTCTTTTAATCACAATGTTGGAGATGTACGTGAAGGTTGTAGACATTCCAAAAAACGAGGTTGTGTGTAGTAGAGATACCCCCAGTTATCGGGTGGTTATTCTGGAGCAGTTTTTGCCGGACAGTTTTCGGATGAAAGACTTTTCTTTGATTTAATCTTGTCACCGCCGGGGAATGAGGAGGGAGAAAATAATTTCTATACTGCTTTCCAACATTCACAAGACGAGTGGTAAATTTATGTTGTGATTTTTGTTAATTATGTATATTTTTAGTGTATTGAATTTGTATTAACGCTCATATATTGAATAGGGGGTACCGGTCGAATATGAATTTTACAAGTGGCCCATCCAGTAGTCATCACCCAATTGAAAACGTCCATCATGGAATTTCATCACATTACAACTTGTAAGTCAAGTTATATAGCTATATGAAAAGTATTTATTAATGTCAGTAGCTTATATTTTTTTTGGTTGTGCAGTGAAAACGAGCAAGTTGAACCACCCGTACTCACTCAATTGCCCGAAAATGACGTATTACATCGGGATCTGACTGATGCACAGAGTGAGGAACATATAGTGATTACGACAACAATATCGATGAATCCAGAGACGAAACACCCTTTCCTCGTGAGGATGGTGATGATGAGGATGAGGGGGAAGGAACAGATTTGAAGAGATCCCACCTAGACGAAGAGTGTACGAGTCCATAGTGTCGTTTCATTCAATGGAGATTCCTTACATTGATAAGTTGCCAAGCGTGTGGGATGTGGAATCTCTCACAAGGGATTTTGATGAAATCGGGGCAGCAATGTGGGATGAGTCTAGACCAACGGTGCTTGCAAAGGGGATGCTTTTCCCCGATAAAAAGCGCGTAAGCAGGCCTTGTAAAATGAACAATGTAAAATAGTGTCGTGAGATGCAGGTAATAGAGTCAAGTTCGGATGTATACAAGGTTGTTTGCCGCAGGTGGTTTTGGCCATGTCCTTGGATGTTGTGTGCGTCCAAGAAGAAGACAGGTATGTGGAAAGTGGGTAAATACATTCCCATCCACACATGTGAAATGGACACATTCAACGGTAATCACTTCAACTTGGATATTGACTTGATTTCTCTTGGACTTATTCCGCACATCGAAGCGTCCATAAGGTATAAAATCAAAGAGTGCATTACATCAGCCCACCAGGAATATGGAAATACCATTACGAGAAGAAAGGCATTTCTTGGACGCAAACGAGCATTTGAAATTGTCTACGGTAACTAGAATAAGTCTTTTGCAGGTCTACCAAAGTACATGGACGCACTGCAACACTTTAATCCCGGAACAATCGTTGAATGGAAGCTTGAACGGAGTTCGGGAACACCAGAGACGTGGACGCTGTTTTTGAACCATCTGAAAGAGCACGTTGTGAAACAGCGTTCAGGTATTTGTCTAATATCTGATCGTCATGGTGGTATATTAAGTTCTGTGGACAACTTGCGTGCATGGCAAGAGCCTTATGCATACCACCGTTACTGTGTGAGGCACTTTAAGGCCAATTTTCAGAAGGTATATCCCAAGAAGGATCTACATGATTTGATGTGGATGGCAGTAACAGACTACCAACAGCACAAATTTCGGAGGCATATGGAATCTATTAGGCAAGAAGACGAGACAGCCTATTGTTGGCTAATGCGACATAACCCTGAAAAGAGGATTTTGCATGCGGATGGTGGCAGACAATGGGGAGTTCTTACTACAAACGTGTCAGAGTCCTTCAACGGGTTATTGAAAGTCGGCAAAAGGATTGCCCGTCACAGCCATGGTGCGAATGTCGTTCAAGCATATGGCGGAGAGGTTTGTTGAACGGTCTGCAACTGCAACTGAATTTATGAAAAGGGGTGTTGAATTTATGCTAGTGCCGATGCCGTAAATGTGTCTCCATCCTGGACCGATCATCCCTCTCAAAGTGTCTGGCATGCTATGTATGCGGACTCGGTATAGGCTGCGGCATGCCAAACTGACGACATACCCGCTCGGAGGCATGATGCTCAAAAATATCGAGGCATACGATCGGGAAAGAAGACATCCAAATCCGTCGGCCAAACCTGCAATACGCTGGCAGGGTATCTAACACATCATCGTTGTACGGCGTCCAGA
>ML308615.1:0-22040 GCA_005239505.1 Nicotiana paniculata | reverse complement strand
TTATTTATTTATTTATTTTATTATTTCCAGAATTGTTTTACAAATACAGAGAGTTAACATTCTCCAAACTTGTGAACTTGACAACACTAGATATTTCTACGAACAACTTTTCTGGTGGTCTAGATATTAGTATGTTTTCAAACTGCAAACAACTTAGACGTCTTGGTCTTTCTTTTAACAATCTGTCGGTATTTTCCAGCCACAAAGATATGGCCTTGCCCAGTTCTATTGGAAGATTGTATGCATCTTCCTGCAATATAAGGGAATTAAATTTCTTACGAGCTGCAACGATAATTGGTCATTTAGATCTTTCCCACAACAAGATCTTTGGAAAAATTCCTGATTGGGCGTGGTCTGATTGGCAAAGTTCATTGTTTTATCTTAATCTTTCGAGCAATTTTCTAACTGCTATTGACCCAGTTCATGACTTTGAATTTCTTGTTTATCTTGATCTTGGATCGAACTTGATTCAAGGAGAATTACCCGCTCCACCTCCCGGCATGTTCTTCTTCATAGGCTCAAAAAATAACTTCACCGGGAAGTTACCTTCACCATTATGCAGGGTGAGTACCCTTGTAGTTCTTGATTTGTCCAGTAACAGCCTGAGTGGAGTAATTCCAAAATGTTTGGTAAACATGAGCAAAAGTATCTCAGTGTTGGACCTGCACGATAATCAATTTCATGGGACAGTTCCAACAATGTTTGGTAGGGAAAGTACTCTGAGAAGTCTCAATTTGCGGAATAATAAACTAGAAGGAATATTGCCACAAACCCTGGCAAATTGCAGAAATCTGGAGGTACTTGATCTTGGAGAAAACTTGTTGAACGATACATTTCCAAAATGGTTGGGTACACTTCCTAGGCTACAGGTTCTCAGTTTGAGATCCAGTAGGTTACACGGCCCGATTACCACTTCAAGAAACCAAGTCTTATTCTCTAAGTTGAAAATCCTTGATCTCTCTTATAATGACTTCACTGGGAATTTTCCAGAAAGGTTTTTCAAGAATTTGAAAGCCATGACGATATCAGATCGAAGGGGAACTCCCACATTGTATATTGGAGAAACTTACTACCATGATTCCGTGACAATGGCTATAAAAGGGCAGCAGATTGAACTTGTGAGGATTCTTTCTATCTTTACAACCATTGATTTGTCAAATAACAAATTTGAAGGTGATATACCAAAATACATTGGCAATCTTAGTTCACTTCGAGGTTTGAATTTGTCACATAACAGACTTATTGGTCTAATACCTCAGTCCTTTGGAAATTTATCTGTTCTTGAATCGTTAGACCTGTCGTCAAACCAACTCTCAGGGAAGATTCCACAACAACTTGCGACTCTGAACTCTCTTGCTGTCATGAATCTCTCACTGAACAATCTAGTCGGACGCATACCTAGAGGTGCACAGCTTGATACATTTGAAAAAGACTCGTATTCAGGAAATGCTGGATTATGTGGATTTCCTTTGTCAAGAAATTGTGGAGATAATGAGATGCCGCAACAACCTCCTGAAGAAGAAGAAGATGATCCAGGGTTTATGGATTGGAGAGGAGTGGTAATAGGATATGGTTGTGGAATGGTGTTTGGATTCTTTATGGGATATGTCATATTCTTAACAGGGAGACCTAAATGGTTTGTGAGAATTGTCAACGAAGAAGGATACAGGATGGTTAAGAAAGTTGAGGCCAAGAGAAGACGTCGGAAAAGAAGAGGATGAAGTAATGGCAAGTGGCTTCTGATATTTGTTACAGATTTCATGCATTGTTGCATTGCAGAATTGACAGTTGTTGCTTAATGCTTCTGATATTCTTATTGTTGCTTGTAAATTGAGTTATATAAATTGGGTTTCTTTCGTATATTTGTCTTTGTTTCTGTGCGATACAAAGGCAAAGCTAATAATGAAAAGAGAAGGAAAAGAAAGAGCAAATTAGAATACTACTATTTGTTCCATTGGACAATGTTGCAGAAATTTGTAACTTTTCGAGTTCATCTATGTTAGTATATCTTCCTCGATTAAACGGCCAAAAATATCCTGAAATATGTTCCAGACCTGAACTGCATCCCTACTACCAAGTGAACAAGAAAATCCTTCAACTTTCCCAAAATTAACAGGCTACATCCTCCCTTAGTGTCTGTCAAAAGAACTAATGACTCTAAACATACATCTCGTTTCGGCATTTTACCAAATAGGTGGTGTTCCAACTGGATGGTGTACTGCAAACAGACACATATTCAAAAGGTAGGTACTTCGACAACTGAAGCAAACATCTCGTTCAAGGTGTTAAATCCTTTGTTATTTTGATAAAATCTTAATAATTTGTTAGTAAAATTATCGTATATTCATGTGTAAAAAAATTAAATTAGGTTAAATATAATTATGTTATCCCCATACGCAAACTAGACAAAGGTGTCATGACTGGTAGACCCTTTTTAAAGCTTTTCTCGTGTATAAAATTCAAGTTAGAATTTATCTTGAACCTTGTCTGACCTTCCCTTTTCGTTGTGCTTTTTATTTCTTTTCTCCCAGTCATTTTCCTTTTTGGCTACCTCCCAAATTTTTATTTATCATTTTTTATTAGTATTTTTTTCCTCTATTCTATTACTTTATCTATGATATTTAGTAAGAACACTCAAACAAGAGCCTCCAAAATTTAAAAATTTCATAATATAAACATTTCTCTTAATCTCAAATCTTTTAGTTTTCTTCTTTCAAAATACAAAAGGCTTGGGTCTTGATTTAGTTTGAGATCAAAATTAAATTATAATTTTTTTTTTATAACATAAAAAATTGTATTATTCTATGATTGGTAAGTACAATTTAAATCTCTTTAGTTATAAATTATGATGAAAATATCGCAAGCATTAGATTTATGATTTTAAGTTTTGAGATCTTGTAGTTTATCTAATTCCACATTTACTTATGGGGTATAATTGATTTATTGAAAAAAATTTCTTTTTTTTATTTTGATCGGTGGAGTTCCCTTATTAGAGATTTTATTTTACTTGTGCAAATTTATTTTTAGCATATAAAAAAATATAGTTCCCTAGTGAAAATATTAATTTTACTTGTATTATTAATAATAGAAGTGTGATTCCTTCTTTAAAATGTTAATATATTTGCTTCTTTGTGTTTGAGATGTAATTTTCATACGACAATAATAACATATATACCCAATGAAATTTTGTAAGCAGCGTCTGAAAAATTGATGTAATTTTTATATATGCAAATAAAGTGCTTACTAAATTGTCCAAATAAACTAAAAATGAACGAGACAATCGTTCGAACAAACTATATATTAATAGTTATTATAAGGTGTACATTAAAAAAAAATTTAGCACCCGTCATCTTTGAATCCTAGATCCGCCGTCTTCAAGTTATATACTAACAGAGTTCTTGTAATTTTTTATGTAGTTATCAATTCAAGTCTTTAGTTTATAAGTTAAACTAGTGAATTTTTCTGTGCTTCACGCGGTTTTAATTGGATTTAGATGATATTTTTTAATTTATTTGAGACAAAATAGATAGTTTATACATGAGCATATATAAAATTGATTATATCACAAATAGTAATTTCTTATTATCGTGAACATATATTACTTGCATTACTGTAAGATAATTGAGTATTGACTTGGCAATATTGCTGAAGTTCCTAATACTCCTCAATTGGTTTATGTTCATACACTAAATAAATATTCTAACATATGAAAAATATTTAACGTAGATGATAATGAACAGTCATAAAATATTTGTACTTCTTTAATTTCAATAAAATTCATATAAATATTAGAGAAGAGAAGATGAGGAAAAGTATTTAGGCCTCGTTTGTTTTTATTAAGATTAAGATGTCTGAATTTGAATACTTATCTGAATATGAAGATGTGTATTAAGATTCAGACGTCTGAATCTGAATACGTAGCTGAATGATTGATATGTTGTCTCTAGGTCTGAATACTGAATGATTAAGACTGTTTGTTTTTAGTATCTGAATTTGTACAATTTATCCATATTTAAACATACCATATATAAAATTCAAATAATATAGTTAATTAAACATTTTTCAAATTCTAATGTTCACACATTAAAAACATATTTCTAATAACGAAAATACAAAACTATCAAGTATTTCTTCTTCCTTGCATTAGTGAAGTGCAAGTTCTTCACGCGTATTGTTCATAAACTGCGAATCTTCAGGTGTCCAGCTAGGTCCACTTGTTTCATCCAATTTTTGTTCGAGTTCTCCTTCTTCCTCAAATATTACTTGAGGTAAATCATATTGATCAAACAAGTCGTCATTTAGACGCTCTTTCCTGATAAAATTACGAACTGCAACACATGCAATAACAACATCTCTTTGGACATCAATAGGATATGGAGCCATCTTGTCCAATATTGGAAATCTTGCTTTTAAAACTCCATAAGCACGTTCAATAACATTTCTGAGTTGGGCATGAGCGTGGTTAAACTTTTCCTCTTTATTTATGGCCCATCTACGATGATAATCTCCTAACCAATATCGAATATTACGATATGTCACTAAAAACCCTCGAGTGTTAGGATATGCCGCATCACATAAATAGTGTTTGCATTTCATCAAAATAAAAGGTTAAATAGACATAATAAACATCTAACTTATTATTTCACAATAACTTAATAAGTCGTATCACTTACTAGGAGGAGGAAATGGAAAGTCATTATCTGGATTAGATGTGATATCTGTTAGAACACATGCATCATGTGCTAGCCCTTCCCATCCAGCAAAAACATAGATGAAGACCATGTTAAAATCATATATAGCTAAAACATTCTGATAACATTTACCCTTTCCTCTTCCTATGTAAATAATTTGTTGATTAACTGGAATAACTGCATGTGTTAATGTCCCGTCGAGTGCACCTATTGCTCCCTGCAAATAAATAAATAATTTTTTTATATTAAAAGTTATGAAATTTTTTTAAACGAAAATATATAATAATTTTATAATACATAATACCTTAAAAAAATTTCGTAGCTTTTTATGAGCACCAGGACTATGCAAATTTGAATCGGATGTTGTCGATGATATCTCCTTCTTGGCAAATTTTATCATTGCTTCAAGAACCTCGTGAAAATATTTGTTAACCGTTTGCGAAGAATGTTGAAATCTTCTCTTGATAACTACAAAACGCTCATTATGACCTATAATAGTATAAAATATTGCAATCTTTTCTTCGACAGAAATATGTTTGCTATCTACGAGCCATCCTTTATGTCTAAAATGCTGACATAGTCGAACATATGCATCACAAGACGTGCGCATCAATTCTAAGCATTGTCGACTAGAGCTGAAAAATAATTCTGATGTTTACTTTTCACCAGATAAAGACGATGTTAAATTCTTATTTCTTTGGATATTCTTGAGTCTAAAATGATTTCTACACCAATACAAGCACATCAACCATAATATTTGATCTCCAGTGTCCATGTCTAAACTGTTTTAACAAAGAGAATATATAATACATGATAGCAAACATAACATTGTATGTAAATAAAAAAGTTACATAAACACAATAAATTAATTAGTAAAACAATACCATAAACATCAAACATACGTCAGACAAGACATTTAAAAAAGGTATATCACAGGAAAAAAAATGTTCCATAAGCGTACTATAATAGTAAAAAATTAAATAAGCATAATAGATACTAGTTGAATAAGACAACGAAGGTTCTATATTATTAAAAAATCAAATAAGCATAATAGATACTAGTTGGAAAAACAAAGAAGGTTCCACATTATTAACGTCTACTGAATAATCTAGCTAATTAGCAAAATCAAAGAATTTTCAATTTTTTTCCCATGGCCGTAATCCTACTCTTTAACTTGTCGTCCTCTGGAATTTTCATCCACGCTTTCCTGTAGTTGTCACCTTCACAAAGTATACTAACAGTTGCACTGTATAATGGTTCTTCCCATCCAAGTGTTTCTAATTTTTCCATACATTCCTCAGTGTCATGCCCGTTATTATTTTTTATCAATATATCCAATGCAATACTCATCTTCTCATCAATGTCCAATTGGGACGATGAAGATTTCTTTTTCTTTCACTTGGAACTGAAGACTGAGATGGATAATTAGTAGGAGCTCCATCATTTTTGTTACCAACTAGATCTTCGATGCTATCAAGTGTATCTATATCTGTAGTAGTAGATACAAAAGAGACAGCAGGACGAGGATATGTACAGCTTGGACTCCAGCCATGAATAACTGTTGTTGTAGAACCCTCAAAAAGTTTAGTACAAAGATAAAGGGAAGAGTAGAGGTGAAGTATTCAATGCCTTTGCTTTTGGATGAGCCTATAATAAAGAAATTTTTAATATGCATGTCAAATCCTTTTCTTTACGGAAAAAAAGAAAATACTAAATTACTAGATAATGCACTAACCTTTATATACTCATCCCACTCACTATTAGGCATTAGAATAGTATTGGTTACTGGATCATAAATATTGCCAGTCTTTTTAGTTATTGGCAACCAAGCTTGATACTTTTCTTTTAGATAGTCATAATGATTCTTCATCTGCTTTTGTGTGATGCTAAAGCCATGAGTAGTCTCCAAAACTAGTTTAACCTTGTTCCATGAATCCGCCTTCAAACTACTTCCAAGTCTCCCGTTTAAGGATATCTCTTGAATACAACTTTCTAAAAATATTTTTACTACGTCCATATTTTTCCAACTCACTCTTGAATTTTCACTAGATTGGTCCATAACTGAAATATAAAATAATAATGATTATAGGATATGACTGATGAAAATAGAAGTAGCAGACCGAGACAATCAATACAAAAAATCAAAAACAGAAAAAGAGATTTATTTTTAGCAGAGAAAAATCTATAGAAGCAAACACAACTTTAATACATCATGCCACAACTTATTAAATACTGGTGAAATTTCACAAATCTGAACTATACATTCGTTATTTCATTAACTGCATAATTCTTCATCCTTACTCAAACAAATTAATGCAAGATCTAAATAAAGGAGAGCAACAACATACCACAAAGGCTTTAGTAAAAAGTGTTTTTGTTTGTTTAATACTTATTACTTAAAACATTTGTGTCTTTGAGACCATGCAGAACATCAGTATGAATTAAATTCTCCCATTATATGTGCCTAGCCTATAGTTCATCACTAAGAATCAAACATTCTCTTCTCTGTTTCTAGTTTCTCTTCAGTAGAAAATAATGGCTAAGAGCAGGAAAATAAAAAACAGTACATTGGAGTTATGGTGATAGCTCAACGGACAAGGATAAAGCTATAGAAGCAACAAGAAAGCCATTCACAAGGTCTCAAGCTAAGGAGAAGCAAGACAAGATTGTTGGGCTTCAATGAGAGATCAAGAAGGCACTAATGGTGGAAGAAGAACTCAAGAATTATGGAGATGATTTAGCTAAGTGCTACACTCATTTCATGGTCGAAGTCCAAATCCAAGATGAGGTAAATTGGGGTCTAAGCACCAGTCAATGAAGGCCTAAATTAGGCGTCTAAATCACCATAAATCAGCTCAAGGAGGGGCGGCCAAGACATAGAACAAGGAGTTAAAGTTCCTTATTTTATTTCCTAATTTGTTAGGACATATTTGATGCTTTCCTAGGTAGTTAAGGTTTCATTTTTATTTTCCTAAGATTATTGGAATTACTTTCCAAGATTGACTTGGTTTTTATTTCCTAGAGGTTTGCCTTTTCTTATGGTAGTTGAATTTGTTGTCCAAAGTAGTTTAGGACTTTATTTCCTTAAATTTTAGGTAGAATTTCGTGACCCCCTCCCTATATAAAGGGGTATCTTCTTGCTTTTAGACTTCGATTATTATCAATAAAAATTGTGAGATTTTTCTTTCACTCTTCCGTGTGGCTACTCTTGGATTTATTCTTCAACCTTCAAGACTCAATTTAAGCTGGTAAGATTAAACCCTTTTCAAAATCTTAGATCACTTCTAGGTATTCAAGAAAGGTGATAAGTTTAGGCTTATTGTTATTCTTGTTATTCTAAAGGGTCGGGTTTCACAATCTATTTCTTGTTTTTAATTCTCTACCAAAGGCGATTAGTTCTTTGTTAGCTAATTGTTGTTGTTAGGATTCAACTTCAGGAATAGACTTCTTGAATTCAAGAAACTCTTTCTTGAATTCAATCTATCTTGAAGTTTCCGTCTTTTTTTTTGTTTCTTTATTTCTTTTAGTTTCCGCATGTTTCTTGATTTTCTTTAGTAGTTCTCGGACCCTTAGTGTGTTGTTATTAAGTGGTATCAGAGCATAGGCTAATCAAGATTTCAATCTTGATAATCTTGGGAGGTTCTTGAGCAAAAAAAATGAAAAAAAAAACAAAATCAGCCCAAAAAAAAAAAGTCTTAGCACATTACTATTTTAGAATTCAAGTATTATTTGGTTTCCAAGTCGAGAAAGAAAACAAGAAGAGGAGATACTTGGTCTTAAAGATTAAGGAAACTTCTTTCCTTATTCTTGTGGGTTTTGGGTTTCCTAGATTTCTTTCCTTTTTTTTTTCTACTAACCAATTCTTATTCTTCCTAGGTTTGGTCATTCCTTTTCTTTCTTTTTCTGAACTCCATATTCTTATCACTAAGGGTTGTGACTAGTAAGGTTTATTAATAAATCTAAAGAGTAACGACCAAGAATTGCAGTGAGTGAAAAAAGGCAAGAGAGGTGAGAACATCAGAGGGAAAAAGCCAAATTGATATATATATATATATATATATATATATATATATATATATATATATATATATATATATATATATATATATATATATATATATATATATATATATATATATATATTTGCTTTGTTCAAAATGTCTCATACAGGTAGTGATGATGAACAAAGGGTTCTTCAAGAAGCCGAAATCAAAGGATGGAATGATTTCACCTTGCAAGCTATGCACCAACAATTTGAAAGGTGGAATTTGCAATTCCAAGAGATGAGGGACACCATTGCTGAGCAAAATATTACAATAGCTGAACTTCGTAGGGGAAATAACGTTAAACCCCAAGCTAGGAGAAATGTACCCCCTGCTCCCATTATAAATCAAGAAAAACCTATCGACGATTTTAATTATGATATTGATTTTGAGAGGTAGGAAGATATAGGAGGGAACAAAGAGGAAGACTAGAGGATGATAATATGAGTAGTATAAAGATGAAGATGCCATCTTTCAAGGGAACAAGGGATCCATACTTGTACCTTGATTGGGAGAGAAAAGTTGAAGCCATCTTTGACTGCCACAACTATTCTGAGAGTAAGAAGATTAAACTTGTTGCTGTTAAGTTTTCTGACTATGCGGCAATCTGGTGGAAAAAGCTTTCTAGGGACAGATTGCAAGAAGGACAAGCACTCGTTGCTACGTGGACTGAGATGAAAAGGGTAATGAGGAAGAGATTTGTGCCATCACACTTTCAAAGAGATCTACAACAACGTCTTCAAACTTTGAGGCAAGGGTCCATGTCTTTAGATGAGTACTTTAAGGTTATGGATATGGCTATGATCCAAGCTAACTGTATGGAGGAAGAGGAGGCTACAATGGCTAGGTTTTTGAATGGTTTAAATAAGGAAATAGCTGATGTAGTCAAATTACAACAATATGTAACGTTAGATGAGTTAGTTGAATTAGCTGTAAAGGTAGAAAAACAAAACAAAAGGAGACATCAATCTAGCTCATGGAGAAGCCGGTCAACTGGTATTCCAAAAAAGCAATGGCCAAAATCTGAGGAGGCACCTACTGTTAAATTCTATGACGACAAGGGCAGGAGCAAAGTAGAATCCAGGGATGGGGATAAGCCTTTTAAGAAAAAAACTTCTACTTCTACTTCTTCTATTCAATGTCTCAAGTGTCAAGGGAGAGGGCATAAGGCTTATGAATTCCCAAGTAGAAGAAACATTCTAATCAAAGAGGATGGGCGATATGAGAGTGAAAAAAGTGAACCAAGTCAAGAACAAGAAGAAAACTTTGCAGAGGGTGAAGAAGGAGAAGAGATGGAGTACATTGATAGTGGGTTGAATTTTGTGGTTAGGAGGCTTATGCATATTAATTTGGTTCATTCTAATGAAGAACAAAGGGAAAATATTCCATGCCCGGTGTGAGCTTAAAGATAAAATTTGTTCTATGATAATTGATAATGGGAGTTGTGCTAATGTTGTGAGTGCATATGGTGGAAAAGTTAGGGTTGGAATGGACGAAACACCCTAGACCTTATAGGTTGAAATGGTTCAATGATAGTGGAGAGGTAAAGGTGAATAAGCAATGCATGGTCTCCTTCAAGATTGGAAGGTACGCTGACGAAGTTCTATGTGATATGCTACCCATGCCAGCTTGTCATATCTTGTTGGGGCGCCCATGGCAGTATGATAGGAGTGTTTTTCAAAATGGGAGGAAAAATAGATACTCTCTTGAGCATAATGGCAAGAAATACATTCTTGTACCATTAACTCTTTCCCAAGTGTATGAAGATAAAAAAAAAGATGAAAGAATCAATGGTGAAACAAGGGGAGGGATCAAAACAAGAGATTGAAAGGAAAGAAAAAGTGAGGTGTGAGGAGAGAGAGGGCAGCAAAGAGAGAAAGGAAAAGGTGGGGAAGAGTGAAAAAAAAGAGAGCATTGGTGAGAGGAAAGAGGCTAAGATTGAAAAAAAAGTGAGCCTTGCAAAAGTCAAAGAGTGTTTAATTGCAAAAAAAGAGGGGCTGCCTATTATCTTGCTCACTTATAAGGAAGTTTTTTTTAATAATGATTCACTAACATCCCATTTTCCTAGTGTTATTTCTAATCTTTTGCAGGATTTTGAAGATGTTTTTCCTGAGGATCTTCCTAAAGGTTTACCACCTTTAAGAGGAATAGAGCATCAAATTGATTTTGTGCCAAAATGACAAACTCCTTTGGCCACAAATAATGTTTCCATGTAGCAAGAGTCATTACCAAGGCATACAATTCTTTATCATAAGTAGAATAATTCAATGCAGCCTCATTCAAATTCTCACTAAAATAAGCGATTGGTTTATAATCTCGCATTAAAACAGCCCAAATACCTCTACCAGATGCATCACATTCAATTTCAAAGGACTTACTAAAATCAGGTAATTGTAACAAAGGAGCAGAACACAATTTATCCTTCAAAATATTAAATGCATACTCTTGTTCTTTTCCCTAATTAAAGATATTATCCTTCTTAATAACTTCAGTTAAAGGTGCAACAATTGAACTAAAATCTCTAACAAATCTCCTATAAAAGCTGGCAAGTCCATGAAAACTTCTAACTTCAGTAATGCTCTTAGATGTAGGACAATTTTTAATCGCTTTGATTTTATCTTCATCTACCTCAACACCTCTAGAACTCACAACAAAACCCAAGAAAACTACCGTATCTACACAAAAGTGCACTTGGATAAATTTGTATACAATTGTTGCTCCCTAAGAACATTACAAACTTATTTCAAATGTTCGACATGTTCTTCTAAAGATTTTGAAAAGATCAGAATATCATCAAAATAAACGACCACAAATTTTCCTTGAAAATCCTTAAAGATATGGTTCATTAACCTCATGAATGAACTACGTGCATTAGTTAACCCAAACGGCATCACTAACCATTCATACAATCCAAATTTAGTTTTAAAGGCAGTTTTCCACTCATCTCTAGGATTCATTCTAATTTGGTGATATCCACTCTTCAAATCAATTTTAGAGAATATTTGAGAACTATACAATTGGTCAAGCATATCATCTAAACGAGCAATAGGATGGCGATACTTTACCGTGAGTCTTTAAGATACTTGAAATACCAAGGTAAACTTAGTAGAAGACATGCCAAATGGGTTGAATTCATTGAGACATTCCCTTATGTGATTAGCTACAAGCAAGGTAAAGACAATATAGTTGCTGACGCGCTTTCAAGAAGGTACGCTCTTGTTTATACTCTTACTTCTAAATTGATGGGATTTGATCATATTAAGGATTTATAT
This sequence comes from Nicotiana paniculata, assembly GCA_005239505.1. NCBI lineage: Eukaryota > Viridiplantae > Streptophyta > Magnoliopsida > Solanales > Solanaceae > Nicotiana > Nicotiana paniculata. The sequence continues at coordinate 10,034 of ML308615.1, read as the reverse complement.
GTTGATGATTCTGATTTTGATGTAGCATTTTCGGTATGTTTTAATGGGCCTTTTGAGAAGTATAATCTGAAAGATGGGTTTCTTTTTAAAGAGAATAAGCTTTGTGTACCTAATTGTTCTTTGCGAGAAGTTTTTGTGAGGGAAGCACATTGTGGGGGGCTTATGGGACACTTTGGTGTGCCTAAAACACTTGCCATCCTTGCTGAAAATTTCTTTTGGCCTAATATGAGAAAAGATGTTGAAAGATTTTGTGCTCAATGTCTTGAATGCAAACAAGCTAAATCTAAAGTGTTGCCCCATGGTTTTTACACGCCATTACATGTTCCTATTTCACCTTGGATTGATATTTCTATGGACTTTGTGTTAGGATTGCCTAGAACAAGGTATGGTAAGGATAACATCTTTGTTGTGGTAGATAAGTTCTCAAAAATGGCTCATTTTATTCCTTGTTTAAAGACTAATGATGCTTCTCATGTTGCTGATTTATTTGTTAGAGAAGTTGTTAAATTTCATGGTATACCTCGAACTATTGTTAGTGATAGGGATGATAAGTTTCTAAGCCAATGTTGGCGTGTTATTTGGGGAAAATTGGGAACAAAATTGTTGTTTCTACTTCTTGTCACCCATAAACTGATGGACAAACCGAGGTAGTAAATAGAACCTTAGGAAATATGCTAAGGGTTGTTCTAAACGAAAAATTAACTTCTTGGGAGGATCACTTGCCTATGGTAGAATTTGCTTACAATCAAACTGTTCATTCATCTACTGGTTATTCTCCTTTTGAAGTTGTTTATGGCTTTAACCCCTTACACCCCTTGACTTATTGCCTTTGCCTACTAATGAGATGGTTAGTCTTGATGGGAAAAAGAAAGCTGATTTGATGAAGACTATTCATGAGCATACCAGACTCGCAATTGAGAGGAAGAATGAGCAAACAACTTTACGAAGAAATAAAGGTCGAAAACTAGTTATCTTTAATCCAGGTGATTTTGTTTGGATTCATATGAAGAAGGGGAGATTTCCTTCAAAAAGGAAGACAAAATTTCACCCTAGAGGAGATGGGCCATTTAAAGTACTTGAAAGGATTGGAGATAATGCTTACTAATTGGACCTTCCAGGTGAGTTTCAAGTAAGTGCTACTTTCAATGTTGCTGACTTATCTTTGTTTGATGTAGGTTCAAATTCGAGGACGAATTCTTTTCAAGAGGAGGGGAATGATAGCTCAACGAACAAGGATAAAGATTTAGAAACACCAAGAAGTCCATCACAAGGTCTCAAGCTAAGGAGAAGCAAGACAAGATTGTTGGGCTTCAATGGGAGATCAAGACGACACTAATGGTGGAAGAACAACTCGAGAATTATGGAGATGATTTAGCTAAGTGCTACACTCATTTCATGGTCCAAGTCCAAATCCAAGAGGAGGTATATTGGGGTCCAAGCACCAGTCAAAGATGGCCTAAATTAGGCATCTAAATCACCATAAATCAGCTCAAGGAGGGGCGACCAAGACATAGGACAAGGAGTTAAAGTTCCTTATTTTATTTCCTAGTTTGTTAGGAAATATTTGATGGTTTCCTAGGTAGTTAAGGTTTTGTTTTTATTTTCCTAAGATTATTGAAATTACTTTCCGATATTGACTTGGTTTTTATTTCCTAGAGTTTTACCTTTCTTATGGTAGTTGGACTTGTTGTCCAAAGTAGTTTAGGACATTATTTCCTTAAATTTTAGGTAGAATTTCGTGACCCCCTCCCTATATAAAAGGGTATCTTCTTGCTTTTAGACTTAGATTATTATCAATAAAAATTGTGAGATTTTTCTTGCAACAATCTATTTCTTGTTTTTAATTCTCTATCAAAGGCGATTAGTTTTTTGTTAGCTAATTGTTGTTGTTAGGATTCAACTTCAAGAATAGACTTCTTGAATTCAAGAAACTCTTTCTTGAATTCAATCTATCTTTAATTTTCTGTCTTTTTTTTTGTTTCTTTACTTTCTTTTAGTTTCCGCATGTTTCTTGATTTTCTTTAGTAGTTCTCGGACTCTCAGTGTGTTGTTATCATACGGGTAGGCAATAACAACAACGACGATAATACAGTAAAATCCCACAAGATGGGTCTGGGGAGGGTAGAGTATACACAGATCTTATCCCTACCCCGGAGGGATAGAGAGACTGTTTCTGAAAGACCCTCGGCTCAAGAAGAGACTACTTTCGAAAGTTCATTTATGCAGCTCTAAAGGAACATAATACATTTAAGATAAAGGATAACAAGCAAAAAGTAAATTGGAACAACGAAAACACACATAAAGTAGTGTTTACACATTATATAAGCAAAGAATTTGGAGTATTTCTTCCCTTTGTTGTAACTATGAACACTACAACTAGGAGCCTAGAGTGGTGTAGATTTTGCTGCTTTTTGTGTCTCAATTTCAACTCAATAATATTGTCCAGACGTACTAAATATTCATGTGTAGGTTTATTTAATCTTTTTGTACTGAGCAAATGTGTTGTGACATACAGCAACCAAGTTTACAACGAATTAGTATTTATTCAAAAATACTGAAAGAGTAGTTTGGTGTATATAAAAAAAGTAGTTTGGTACTATAGATACTCGAATAGATTCATATTTTGGTGTAACTACTTGAGGGTGTTCATCTTGTTTCTTGTTGCAGGTGCTGAGGTTGTTGTTCTTTGTATAACTAAATCTGGGGAAGTTCTAAATTATCAGGCATTCAAAAACTCAAGGGGCATTTACAGAGTAGTAGAGACAGTGCCAGAGAGTGATTGACATTTTTTGTCGTTACGTAATGACATATTTAACAATACAATACAATAAATTTTAAGTAACAATAAAAACAAACAGTGTATTTAAAGTAACAATACGATATAATACAATAGATAACAACCATCCAAATTAAACAAGCTGTAAGTCAACTTTTACACACCTCGACTGTTTCACCGAATACTTTAGGGTGCAATTCTACTTCTGTTTTATCGTCAGTACAAAAGAAATGAATAAAACAACATCTTGAAGAATTTTGCAAAATATCAAATAAAGTTATCCATCAGTAAAAATATGAAGTCTTCCTGTTTAGAGGAAATTAAATTCCACATGACTAATCAATACCAATAGTGATATTAGACTTGAAAAACAGATTGAAAGAGAACTTCAGAATAACTACCAGTTTGAAAACATTAGACCAATGGAGCTTGATGACTCAATTCCACATATGCTATATTATCCTCATTTTAAGCCACACCACTTGCTTTCTAGACAAAGATTGTCTATTTTACCACAATTTCTGAGAATCTGCCAATATTTGAAAATAATTTTCAACCTTCATCAATCCATTGCATTTTAATTTTTTAGTTGTGTGAATATTTACATCTTACTTCGAAAAACATTATATCGTGTAAAATTACTAACACGAGGGTCCATTTTCAATGAGGAAGTCAGATATCCTAAAAATATAAACATATTGGAACTTGAAAAATTAAAGTGTGTCACATACAAAAACAGAGTTAGTGCTAAATATGAATAAAGAGTATAGATATTTTGTAAAATCCAAAAACTAGTTCAAAATGGAAAGCTACTGCAACTTTTGAAGAGTTTTGCAACAAATTTTTTCTTAATTTTTCACTGTAGAATTAACTATTAGAGAATACGAATTGAAATCTTATAACTCATACAAGTATATTTTCACAAAATAATAGGCAAGCATATTGCGAATTTCAAAATATAATAACAAAACACTTTCTAAAGGTTTTAGATTCTTACCTGTTCAAGAGAAAACAAGCTTGAGTAGAGGATGGTAAATGGAGAGTAGAGAGAGACGTGATACTTATATGCACAGAAGATGAAGAAAGCGTGAAACTTTGCTAAAATAAAACCTTATCGTTGAGCGAATCTTTGCGGAAATAAAATCGTATCGTTTTTCCAAAGAGCCTCAACGCTAGTAGGACTCTGTTATGGATCTGACCGAATAAGATCCTTTCAGACCTATTAAGAGCTTTTAAAAGAGAAAAAACAAATAGACTTAATGGGCTAGATCTGGATAGTTAGGGTTAAGATTTAAAAAATAAATGCACTTAACGGGCTAGATCTGAATGATTAAGATTCAGACCTCCGTTAAATGCAAACAAATGAGGGCTTAGATTCTTCTGGATAGAAAAATGTAACGTTAGATCCTCTTACATTTCATTTTGTTTAAATGTTATTTACAAATAAATGTATTTAGAGAGTAGAGACTTTGAGCTTTAGTGAGGAGCCAGAGAGTTAAAAATGAAAGAAGAATGATTTTGATTGTCACGTGTAATTACTAAGCAAAATGATAAGTATTTAATTAATAAGCAATTATGGGGAAAGGGAAAAGTTTGAAACGTTAGAAGAAGGTTTAAGAAGGTGACATGAAAGAAAAAAAAAGATTAGTATAATTTTTGGCCAGAGAGGTGTCAAGTCACTACACACATGTGTGTGTGTATATATTGTTTGGCGTATTGAGAAAAAAATATTTAAAATGAGAATTTTTTTTTTATGTTTTCTGGTCTAAAGATGGATAACATCATCTTTCCTTGATATAATATTTTAATTAAGGACGAAAGAATGGAAAGAGAGGGTAGAAGGAACAACATACTTTGAAGGGGAAAACATATTAAAAGTTAGCTATAACAATAAATAAATTGCAAGAACTCCACAAAGCAAAATATTTTACTTTAATTACAGAAATAAGAAAATAACGTAAAATGACTATTACATGAATATCGTAAGTGTACTAATTTCTTGGAACTAGTACTTTAACCTTGAAAAAGCCAGAAAAGAAAAAAAAAAAATTAAGTTGCCATTGCAAAATAAAAAAACCCAGAGCAGCTAGATACAGAGGTTGATCCAGGATTTCAAGTTTATGGGTTCCTGTCACAATCTCAAATTAATATACTATAATAACTGGGTTCACAGTTAGATATTTATAGATATTTAGTAAATTTTTTAATAAAAATACAAGGTCTATGCAAAAGTTACTGAATTCCCGAAAACCCATACATTATACTCTAGATACGCCCTGGCTAGATAGTTGTCCGATGAGTAGAAAGAATGATACCAATTTTGGGTGGGGTCGTTTTCTTAATTATCATTTAAATAATTTTTCATAATATTCTTTCTGTAGCGGAATTAATCTGAGTATTTCTTTTAGGCTTTCTAATATATATTCTATGTATTCTATATCTTTGGTTCTTTGATATTCTTCTATATTGGTTTTTATTAAGTTTGATAGTAAATTTATACTGTCAGTAGTTTGCTGCCAATATTGTAGGTATATATGATTCATTATTGTTCTGAATATAAATCTAACTCATATAGGTCTATGTTTATATGATCTGATATAAGTAATTATGTCCAATTTTGATTCATTATTTCTGTTATTTCAAAATTAACTAATTTTTTTATAGATTATCCTTTTTGTATCACTGTGGCTCTGTATTTTTCTTTCATTCGGAAGAAAAGGGAATTTTAGTAGAAGTGGAGGAGAAAGATCAGCCTTTATAGTTTTAGAAAAAATGACATTGTATAGTCGCAGTAAAAATAATAGTCAAAAAAGTATATAAAATTTATATATTTATACATTTTTATATACAAAAATTATGCAAATTTATACACTTTTTCAGCTATTAAATGTAAATAGTTTCTAGCGCGAGATAAAAGTAATAATACCCCAAAGTTTTATAGGAACATGAGGCACCAATCCGGACTTGATACTGGAGTATTTATAACTGGAGCAGATCCGGACCCGACAATGGGTGCCTAAATACATTAGTCATTTAAACCCAATATATGAGATGCTAATGTATCTAATTAATGAGAAACTAGGGAATTTTTCGGTGCTTTGCGCGGTTATAAATAAAATACCAATAAATTTATATATTTAGTTAATATAGAAAAAACAAAAAATAATTACATGAATAAACAATTAACTATATATCAGTGCATCAGTGCTATCAGTTTGTATTAATCTGAAATCGAAAATTCGAAAAATTCAATCCGATTAATCTGAAATCGAACTTAAATTATCCGATTCAATCCGAAATTATTTGAATTGGATTTGGATTGTAATTTCTTCAATCCGAATACTAAAAATCCAAACTGCAATTTTATATTCAATCCGAACTGTCCGAACGCCCACCCTAGCTATAAGCCCGTTCCTTTTATTACTTCCTGTTCTTTTTCTTCTTCCCTTTATCCTACGGTTACTCCAAAAAAACAAAAAAAAAACAAAATTTGCTCCCATATTTATGCTTACAAATGTCTAATTTCTCTTAATTCCTTAAAAATATTCAATATAGTTTCATATATGTCGACATTTTAGTCACTGGTCTTACAAATAGAGAAAGTAAGTCGACATTTTGGTCACTCGTCTTAGAATAGAGAAAGTAACTCTCCCAAAAAAAAGAGAAGAAAGAAAAATTTATTTCGTGCAATAGTTTATCATAACATTTTTGGTCAATATATTTGAGACATATTCATTTTTACTTAATAATTAGTTCCAAAAAAGGTCGAATAATAATCTCATGGGAGCTTTTGCACAAGAATAGATTCACGTTGCTTTACTCGGTGCAATGCCATCTGGTAATAAAGAAACTAAATTTTCATGTTTTTATTTCTATTTGGTGTTTAATTATTTATATTATAATGGTCGCAAGATCTTTCTGGGATATAAATAACCTATGATTAAAGTTTATAAAAAGAAGAAAGTATATGAATTAAACCAACAGAAGTCAAGAAAATGGAGTCAGAATTATTTGAAAAGATAAAACCAATTTGTAAACAGGAAGGAGATTATTATTCATATACTACAGCACTTTGTTATTCGCGTCCGCCACAAATTTTTATTTTATTCACAACTTTATATTTCTTTTTATGTTACAATTATAACAATATAAAGATAATAGAAAGAAAAAAAGAACTAAACAAATGGATAAAAAAGCAAAAAGGTAAATGAAAAAATAACTATTTGGTCTTAGAGCAGTGTCAAATTTATGAACTTAACTCCCGTGATAATATCGTATCAGGTTCCGAAGGTCGGTACAAATTTTTCATAATTTGACTCTTTTGAAGAGAGATAGGTTAAAAATCTAGTAAGAGAATGTCTAGCTTCAAACACAAAATGATCATTTTCATGTTATCAGCCAAATGCATGTCCGTTTGTATAGTTGTCCTCATGTCTCGAGGTGTGATGACCTAAAAGGTTATTTTTTGTTTTAAAACTTGATTCTACGCTCTTTAGGTCCGTGCATATTTTCAGAAAGCTTATATATTGAAAGTTGATGAAAATAATATTTTTTGCTTTAAAATTTGTTTTAGTGACTCTGGTCAATGTTTTGAGTAAACGGACCCGGACTTATATTTTGACGGTCCCGGTGGATCCGTAATGAAATATGAGATCTGGACGTATGCCCGGAATCGAATTCCGAGGTCCCTAACTCAAGATATGAGTTTTTGTTAAAAATTGAAAGACTGAAAATCTAATGGTTTTAAGAATTTGGTTAATGTTTGATCTTGTAGGTATCGAGTCCGTTTTTAGTTCCGGAGCCCGGTACAGGTCCAAAATAATATTTATACCTAATTTGTGAAATTAGGTGAGAAATGGAGTTGATTTGACGTGATTCGGACGTCCGGTTGTGAAAGGAATTTCAAAGTGTTCTTGAAAATTTCATGCGATTTAGGGTTAAGTATTTTCTTTCGTACTTATTTTGGTAATAATATCTTTCGTACCTATTTGGGTAGTAATTTCTTCCACCTCTATTTTCTTGTTGTAGTGTACCACAGAGTTTATATTTCTTGCGGTCTGCTGATCTCCTTTGATTTGTTGAATCCCCCATTCAGAGGGGAATTTAATTACCTGATGCAACGTGGAGGGTATCGCTTTCATGTCGTGGATCCATGGCCTTCCAATGATCACGTTATAAGTCATGTCAGTATCGATGACTTGGAACCTATCACTTTTGATCACCCCCTCAGCATAAGTGCTAAGCTCAATTTCTCCTTTTGTTATAACCGTAGAGTTATCAAACCCTGATATGGCTTGCGCTTTTGGGATTACTTGATTCTCCAGTAGCATTTCTTCCACGACTCTTAGCAAAATGATATTGGCTGAATTGCCTGGATCAATCAACACTCTTTTTACGTTAGTGTCATGAATAAGTAAAGATATTACCAGAGCATCATTGTGCGGAAGCATTAATCTGCTGATATCTACATCATTGAAGGTTATATCATCTTCTTCCATATTTTCACGAGCCTGTTTCCCATGTGTAATTATGAACTTTGTGGTTGTTTTGCAAATCACTCCGTTTACTTCTTCACCCTCGTGTATCACGTTGACAATTCATTTTGGAGAAGGAGGCTTTGAGGGCTCCTGCCTGTTCCTCATATATGCATCTTTACCTTTATCACCAAACAATTATGTTAAATAGCCCTGTTTTAATAAATTTTCTACTTCACCTTATAAAAATCTGCAATCCGCAGTTTTGTGGCCATGATCGTTGTGAAATTCACACCAGTGATCTGGGTTTCTTCTGCTTGGATTTGACTGCATCTCTTTGGGCCACTTAACCTTGTCTCCCATGTTCCTCAATATTGAGACAAGTTCAGTAGTACTTACATTAAAGGTATGATCCCCAATTTGAGTATTACCTCTAGGTCGTTCATCTCGATCTTTTCTGGATCTAGACGAGGATGAGACTACGTCTCTTCCTTGTGGTCTATAGTCCGACCTAGTGTTTTCGAACCTGGAGCGGATATCGCGTCCCGAGGGTCCTAAGTAAGGATCGTACCTGTTTTACCTGATCTTCTATCTGATTCAGGACGTCTGGATCTGGAATGATCTTCATCTCTCGAACGAGCAATGATATCTTCTTCTATTCTGAGTTTAGTACTGTACCTGTTAGATACATCGTTCCATGTTGTAGCGGGGAATTCTCTTAGAATTTCCTTAAATCGTCTCGTGGCTTATGAGATTTTATCGTTTAGGTTTNATAAACGAATCTGCAAGCTCAGCGAAAGAGTCAATAGAATTTTCAGGGAGAAGAGAATACCAGGTTAGGGCTCCTTTAGTAAGTGTTTCCCCAAATTTTTTGACAAGGACTGATTCAATCTCTTGTTTCGTTAAGTCGTTGACTTTTACCCCAGTAGTGAAAGAATTCACATGGTTGGGTGGGTCAGTTGTTCCATCATATTTGGGAACGTCGGGCATTTTAAACTTCTTGGGTATAAGCAAGGGTTCCGCACTTGGCTTCCGAGGTTGTTGAGAATATCTATCAACATTGATGCCTTTGATGATATGTGGTACTCCAGGAATTTGTTCAATGCGATCGTTCTGCTCCTTCATCTGTTTCTTCATGGTTAGCAGTAAATTTTTTAATGCTGAGTTATTAGATATACCTGGTCTCGTTTCGAGAAATTCATTAGGACTATATCCTCTTCCTAAATTTGCCAACCCAGATTGAGGATTTTCCATGGTGATGGTGTTATTGGGGGGTGGCGTCGGCGGTGTAGGTAACGTTGCCGGTAATCCTCTCGCAAATTCTTGCAAAGCTTGCTCACATACTCTGCAATCATTTGCTTTACACGATCTTGTTCCACAGTTTGATCATTATCACCATTGTTGTTATTGGATCTTTCTGGGGATTGTTCCCTCGAACCACGTGGAGTTCCTGAAGGCGATGGAACTGGGGTTCCATTCCTTTGCTGGTTGTTGTCGTTAGAGTTTGACATAATTCAGAGGATATCACTTGAAAAGTAAACAAAGATTATCAGATTCCCAGTAACGGAACCAATCTGNTTGTTTAACCAAAGAATTAGACCCTTTGACTAAAGCTTATTTTTAAGATGAATACGGGTTATTGATAATCAAGGTAATGGAGAAAAATGAATAATAGACAGTATTGCAGAAATATAAAAAATCGAAGTTAATTGTATTCCAAGATCAGATGCCTTTACAAGCTGTATTCCCCTCCCTTATATAGGAGATTCTTATAACGTACTACT
>ML308613.1:60736-73371 GCA_005239505.1 Nicotiana paniculata | reverse complement strand
CCCCAGATTATATTTGCAACGCCCGTTTAGTCTTTTATAAGACATAGTTGAGCGTGATCAGGTCCCAATAGGATAAACATGTCGCCTAGACATGGTGTCTAACATGGATCACATCTCAATAGCTCACGTACATAGAAATTTCATGATTACAGGTAAGTTCAGGTAACTACACAGTACCACAGAAGTAACGGAGTCACAATTCACACGGTGCATGCCCACACGCCTGTCACCTAGCATGTGTGTCACCTCAACACTGATCACATAGCCCAAAAATTCGGGGTTTCATACCCTCAACACTAAGTTTAGAAGAGTTACTTACCTTGAATGAGCTAATACCAATGTCGAGCAAACCAAGCGAAGCTTCAAAGATGCCATCACGCGCGTTCCGACCTCCGAACGGCTCGAAACTAACCAAAAACAACTCAAATACATCAAACAAGGCTAAAGGAACCAATCCCAATAAGAAAAGATCAATCTTGAATCAAAACCCGAAATTGTCCAAAAAGCCCAACCCGGGCCTGCACCTCAAAACCCGACAAAACTCACAAAATCTGACAACACCCTACCTGTCGATGAAAAAATGGGATTTGAGAGGATCTCATTCAATTATGAGTCCAAATATACTAATTTCACTCAAATCCCACTCCAAATCGATGTTCAAAACTAAAAAAATTGTATTATGAAACTTTAAGCCAAAACACCCAATTTCTCTTTAAAAGTCATCAACCAATTGCCAAAAATGAAGATAGATTCATGAAATAAGATCAAAACCAAGTGTAGAACACTTACCCCAATCCTTGTAATGAAAATGGATCCAAGAATCGCCCTAATCCGAGTCCCACATCTCAAAATAAGAAAAAAGACCAAAACCCTCGATTTTATATCCTCTGACCAGTGCTTTTGCACCTGCGACACATTAGCCGCTTTTGCGGCGTCGCTTCTGCGACACGAACATGACATCTATATAATGACTACACAATATGGCTAACAACATAGCAACTACAATAAGGAAGGAAAAATAACAAGTAATAACGGGACACCATAATAAGACACAGAAGGGTGGACGGGAACACATCCCAAATCCGAAAATCACAACACCACTAGGGCAAGTAGTAACTCAGCACTGCAATAGTTTCCACATCAGGCCTTAGCCAACAATCCCAATAAATTAGTCAAATCCTTCAAGTGTAACTTTCACCCGTAAGTTTTTATGGTGAAATCTCTAGAATAGAATCCTTCCAATAGGAAATTCTTTTGAAATATATTCCCTTCGAATATAAACTTTTCAAATAAATATCCTTCAAACATAGTTCTTCCTAGATAAACACTCTTCAAATATAAACTTTCCAAATAAATGTCCTTCGAACATAGTTCTTTCAAAATAAATGCTTTTCAAATATACTTTTCAAATAAATGTCTTTAAAACATAGTTTCTTTAAGATAAATATGTTTCAAATACATATCCTTCGAGTATAGTTTCTTCAAGATAAATACTTTTCAAATACAACTTTTCAAGTACATATCCTTCGAGTATAGGTCACCTTGTGACACCTAAGCATAGAAGATTAACGGCTCCGACCACAGATATATCAACAGAGGAATCTACCGGGATCCCGTCCCGTAGTCCCGAATTTATTATGCAGTATAAGGGGATCTCCCGGAATACGTCTGTAGCCTCAAAATAAATATGAAATGCTGGGGGATCTCCCAGGATACGTCTGTAGTCCCAAAATAAATATGTAGTACAAGGGGATCTCTTGGAATACGTTCGTAGTCCCAAAATAAATGTGCAGTACATGGGGATCTGTCGGAATACATCCGTAGTCCCAAAATAAATATGCAGTACAGGGAGATCTGTCGGAATACGTCTGTAGTCCCAAAATAGATATGCAGTACAGGAGGATCTCCCGAAATACGTCTGTAGTCCCAAAGTAAATATGCAGCGTAGACGACATAGATAATAGTTATAGCACGACGAAAAAACTCGTACATCACCACAACAAGTTCCAAAAGCAACAATGACAGTAATACAACAATTCAGGAACTTTAAATCACAAAGAAAACGATAGATCTCATTCTCAAGGAATGGCCACAGTAAAGAAATGCTAGGCATAAAGAGAATAGCTTAACAAGAGTAAAGCAAAGAATGTAGCAACGATTTCACAATATTCAAATCAACAATAAGAAGCCAACACAAGTCAAATAGTTTCAAATAAAGGCAAGTCATCTAAGTAGAGGTTATCTAAACTCCTTTTTAGGTTAGGCAATTACGAAAGGTTTCAACAATTCCATTAAGGATAAGCAGCAGAAGATAATCGTAACTCCAATTAAAGCTAAACAATCATAGGATGAGATAATAGTGATTTCAATTAAAGATAGGCAGTTTATGAAAATATAGCACGACGATAGAAGGGTAAAATCTTCAGTTAAGTCAAATAACCTTCAATTAGACAGTAAGAGGGAATCCTAAAGCAATTATCTTTAATTAAAGCATGTAGAAGTGAAACTAGAAAGTAGGAACCCAACATGTCAAGAACAATTTCATACACGGTAAATATAAGGACCTAAGAACCCTAAAGTCCAGCTTACCACAAATATGTCTGAGCACGCACTCGTCACCTCACGTAAACGGACTACAATCAACATAGAAGACTCAAATCCTAAGGGGTAGTTCACCACACAAGGTTAGGCAAGATACTTACCTCAAAGAAGACGACCCCGTAGTCAAAAATGAACTCCTCGGGTGAAAAGACCTCCGGACGGCGCAAATCTAACCAAAATAACTTCAATGCACAAATAAAATTCATAAGAAACTATTGCGGATCATAATCTAAATCTTTACAAAAATCAAAAGTCGACCCAAAATCCGACCCTCGAGCCCCCATCTCGGAACCTGACAAATTTTACAAAATTCAAACATCCATCCCAATATGAGTTCAACCATACAAAGAGTACCAAATTCCGATACCATTCGGTCCCTCAAATCATGATTTTTCATTTTAGAAATTTTTTTCAAAAACCAACACTTTCCCCTAACCAAAAACACAAATTTAATGATAGAAATGAAGGCAAAATCATGGAATACATTAAACACTAGGTGAAGAACACTTACCCAATCGATTATCTTGAAAACCCCCAAAAAATCGCTCACAAATCCGAAGTCCAAAACTCCAAATATGAAGACAAATAGATAACTCTCGACTTATACGAAACTGCCAGGACTTCCGCACCTACGACAAACTTAGCCGCATCTACGCAACCGCAGGTGCGCATGGCCGGGCGCAGAAGCGGAGTGGATCATGCGGGGCCGCACGTGCGCTCCAATTCTCCGTATTTGCGGAGACTGTCCGGACCATCTCCTCCCACACCTGCGCCTCTTCCATCGCACCTGCGCCCAAGGTCCGCAGGTGCAATTACACTAGAACTCAGCCCTCTCCAAAACCATGCAAATCATCCGCAACTCGTCCGAAACACACTCGGGGCCCTCGAGATCCCGTCCAAGCATACCAACAAGTTCTATGACCTAATATGGACCCGTTCGAGGTCTCAAATCATATCAAACCACGACGGAACTACAATTCTCACCATTAATCGAGTTTATGAACTTTCGAATCTTCCAACTTCTAAATCTCGTGCCGAAACCTATCAATTCAACCCGGAATGACACCAAATTTTGCAGACAAGTCCCAAATGACATCACGGAGTTGCTCTAACTCTCAGAATAGCATTCTGACCCCGATATCACAAAAGTCAACTATGGGTCAAACTTATCCATTTTCCAAATTTCAAAATTTTCCAACTTTCGCCGAATTTCCTCAAATTACTCTACGGACCTCCAAATCCAAATTCGGACGCGCGCCTAAGTCCAAAATCCCCTTACGGAGCTATTGACATCATCCAAAACTTATTCCGGAGCCGTTTACACAAAAATTCAAATTTTGGTCAAATTTCACCGCTTAAGCTTCCAAAACAAGAATCCTTCTTCCAATTCGACTTCGAATTATCCAGTAACTGGATCCAACCATGCACACAAGTCGATATACATAATGTGAAGTTGCTCAAAGCCTTTCGCCACCGAATGAAGCTTAAATTCTCAAAATGACTGGACGGGCCGTTACACATAAAAAAATATCAAAACAACGAATCACACCTCAAATCGAAATCTATGAACTTTGAACTTTCAATTTCCAAAACTCGCACCGAAACATATTAAATCATCCTGGAATAAACCCAAAATTTACACACAAGTCTCAAATGACACGACGAAGCTATTTCTATTCCTGGAACCATAATCCGAATCCGATATCCTCAAAGTCAACTTCCGGTCAAACTTATGAACTTTCCAAATCTTCAAATTTCCAACTTTCGCCAATTTGTGCTAAAACCTTCTAGAAACATCTAAATGCAAGTCCGGGCATACCCTCGAGTCCAAATAACCATCCGGACCCAATGGAAACATCAAAATTCCGTTCAGGGGTCAAATTCACAAAAGTCAAACTTGGTCAACTCTTTCAACATAAAGCTTCAACAATGAAATTCATTCTTCTAAACCGACTCCGAAATACCTGAAAACCAAAATCGACGATTCACATAAGCCATAATACATCATACGAAGCTACTCATGCCCGTAAACTACCAAGCGAAATGCAAATGCTCGAAATGGCAGGTCGGGTCGTTACACGATTACAGCAGAACTGGTGCACTTCAGCCCTCCTTCAAGCTTCAACTTGATCTATTAACCATCTGAAATCCACGCGAGGCCCCCGGGACCTCAACCAATTATACCACCGCATCCCAAAATGTATTACGAACTTAGTCGAGCCTTCAAATCACATCAAACAACGCCTAAAACCATGAATCGCACCCCAATACAAGATTAATGATCTTTTGAACTTCCAACTTCTACATTCGATGTTGAAACATATCAAATCACGTCCGATTGACCTCAAATATTGCACACAAGTCACATTCGATATTACGGACCTACTCCAACTTCCGGAATCAGAATCCAACCTCGATATCAAAGTCCACTCCCGGTCAAACTTCTCAAAAGAACCTTCAAATTTCTAACTTCCACCAAATAACCCCGAAATAACCTACAGACCTCCAAATCCACTTCCGGACATGCGCCCAAGTTCATAATCATCATACGAACCTGTTAGAACTTTCAAATCCCGATTCCGAGGTCGTTTACTCAAAATCACACTCTAATCAATTCCTCCAACTTAAGGCTTTCGAAATTAGAATTCTCTTTACAAATCAACTCCGAACTTCCCGAAATTCAATTCCGACAATGCATAACAGTCATAATATATGAAGTGAAGCTACTCAAGGCCTCAAACTGCTGAATGATGCACTAGAGCTCAAAACGACCGGTCGGATCGTTACAAACCTACTTTGATCGATTTTTGTGGACGGTTCTTCCCGGATTTCTAGTAGTGATGATCAATCTCCACACGGCTATTATACTGAAAGCATTACTGTATTTTCCTCTTAATTATCAATGTTATTCAACTGCTCTTGGCGGCTAAGGGTACTGCACTATAAGAATCCCTTTCCCTTTTTTGTTTTGAATATCATCCTCTTATTTTACCCAAGCAAAGATTCATTCTATTGGATTAAGGGGTGTTTAGCTAAGCTTATAAGCTGATTAAATTGACTTATAAGTATCTTTTGACTTATTTACGCCTTTAATAAACATTCAAAGTACTTTTAAGCTAAATTAAGTCATAAGTTGTTCACCCTCAACTTATGACTTTTTAACTTGTAAGCACATTTAATGTGACCAAGATTTTTACTAATTTATCCTTAAAAATTCATAAAATACTTTTTTCAAAATAAATTTCTAACTTTCTATTCATTCCATATTTGTTGTTCACCCTTTTCTTGACTAAGAACTTTTTTATATATAATCTTTTGTAAAGTTTTAAGAGCATTTTAAACATTTTAATAAAAAGAACAACTTAAACATTTTTTTACCAAACACATCAACTGGTTATTATCAGTTTCTGCACTTATATCCAAACAAGTGTTTAATTAAAAAATATTTTTCATCACTTCAAGCTTATCAACTATTTATAATCAACTAATCCAAACAGGCCCTAATATGATTGCTTGTGCCACTGTTCTATTAATTTAATTATCAGATTTTAGGTTAAACAACTTCCAAAACATATATCAAGGGAACAACCCTAATTACAATGTTGGTCACAAATTGGAGTAGTTATGCCAATATAACTAGTAAGTAATGCTACATCAATTACCAAGAAAAAAAGAAGAGGAAATAACGCATAATGCCTATCCAGGTCAAAATATTTATCCGGTATTGCCCATTTGAAAATTAATTATAATTTTTACCTATACAGCACAAATTTATTACCGGACCATTCAATTTCTTATTTTCCCTTTAATTTTCTTTACCCCACGAAAATGCAAATTGATTCTCCTTTTTGTTTTATTTTATGACTTGAATCACATTACTTTTGACTATCTTTCCATCTATCATTTGTACTTTGACTTTATAAACATATATGAATAATTATTTGAAAAATAAAAATAAAAATGAAATAGGATATTCGTAGTGAGAAAAATGGACAAGAGGACTAAATTGATCGGAGAAACTCCCGATTGTCGTGCATACCACAATTTCAAAAGGATTGTCCTGAATTTTTGTCCAATTATTGTCCACATTTTCAATAAATAAATAATAATATTTATTTATATTAATAATATTTATTAACATTAATGGAATTCCATGGATGTATTTTTCATTGCATAAGTTCTCATTGAGTTAATTAGTATGTGACAACTGATATTATTTCAGTTTAATAATTAAATTTAAAAAAAAAGTTAAACTTTTCATACAGTTGTATACCCTGTTGGTATAGCTATATACTATACTCGTATCATAAGTTAGTTAGAATATTTTTTGGTTGTATTAGCTACATTTAATTGGTACACTATTTGATTTTTCTTTAGTAATAGTAGAATGTATACTATCTTGAATTTTTTTTTTAATTTTCCTTTATGCATGTGTATTATGTAATCATTTTGATTTTTTCTTTGTACATTTGTTTTATATAATAGTATTATAATACAATATCTTGAAATACATTCTTATATTAATATGTGGTACACTATTTTTTTGATTTTTCTCTTTATGCATGTGTATTATGTAATAGTAGTATAGCCATATATAGTTTTCTGAAATTAATTAGTAGAACTGTATACCCTATTGATATAATTATATGTCATATTGGTATCATATGGTAGTGGAATATTTTTTGATTGTTTTAGCTGTATTTTTAAGTAAATTCTATTCTAAAATGATTTATATGGTCATGTTTTGATGTGTTGGATTTTCCTGTACCTATGGACATAGATTTTATGTATTATGTAACAGTTTTATAGTTATATGCAATTGTTGGAACGACACCGTACAACTATATAACATATTAGTATAGTTATACACTATATTGATATCATATGCTAGTAGAATCATTTTTTGGTTGTATTAGCTGTATTTAATTGGTACACTATTTGAATTTCTTTTAATAATAGTAATATAGTACAATATCTTGAAATACTTTATTTTATTAATATGTGGTACACAATTTTTTTATTTTTCTCTTTATGCATGTGTGTTATGTAATAGTAGTATAGTCATACATTTGCCGAAAATTAACCAATAAAATTGTATACCATGTTGGTATAGTTATATGTCATATTGGTATCATATGGTAGTTTGAACATTTTTTTGGTTGTTTTAGTTGCATTTTTAAGTGATTATTATTCTGAAATTATTTATATGAACATGATTTGCAGTGCTGAAATTTTTTTTGTGCCGATGGACAAATTATGTGTATTATGTAATAGTTCTTATAGTTATAGAAAATTGTTGGAATGACCCCATACAACTATATACCATTTTAGTATACGGAATGAGCAAGTTGCTTTGCGAATATTTAGCTTGCAATGCGAGCATGTAATTTTCTCATACTTTTATTGCATCCTTTAATGTTTTGGTACAATAGTATGGTCACAGGTAGTTGTAGCAATATTCAAGAGCATCATATACTCTGTTGGTACTAATACTTTTATTGCATTTTCTAATATTTTATTATTATTTCTATTCTAACTAGTATATATAGAGATTTGGTGGCCGTAGATTATGTTTTCTTGCTCCATCACTGGTTGTGTTACTACTAATGGTAGAGTGTGTACTGATATTTATAGGGAATGAGATCAAGGTTTGCATGGCAATCACGTGTTGATTCTTAGAATCTGATTATGTATTTATGGTGCTCAACAACAGTCAGTGTGATTTTCAGTGAATTAAATTAATAGCATGTTAGGCCAAGCTTCTAAAATCAGCTTATTTTGAGAAGTGCTTTTCTCAAAAGTACTTTTAAAAAGGTGTTTTTGGTGAGAAGCAGTTTGTGTTTGGTTAATTAATTTGAAAAATACTTTTGAGCAGTAATTAGTGTTTAGCCAAGCTTTTAGAA
This sequence comes from Nicotiana paniculata, assembly GCA_005239505.1. NCBI lineage: Eukaryota > Viridiplantae > Streptophyta > Magnoliopsida > Solanales > Solanaceae > Nicotiana > Nicotiana paniculata. The sequence goes on along the minus strand of ML308613.1, from coordinate 64,867 downwards.
ACTGCTTCTAAGTGTATTTTTCTCAATAATGCTTCTCAGAAAAGTGCTTTTAAAAAGAAGCTATTTTTTCCTGCTTCTGCTTCTCCTCAAAAGCACTTTTTTTCCTTCCAAAAACTTGGCCAAATACCTCAATTAAAAAAAGCACTTTTGGCCCAAGAAAAAGCTTGGACAAATAGGCTATAAGTGACAACTTATATTATTAAGTTTAATAATTGAATTTTAAAAAATGAAAAGAAAAAAATAATAAGTATATTATACAAGTTATATTTTAAAAAAAGGTGACCAAATATTTACTATATCAATTTATTTTTCTTATTGTATAAAAAAAAGAATAAGAAAAAAAAAAGTGAAAACAGTAAATGAAATTATAATAGGAAAAAAGAAAAAAAAACAAGAAGAAATCGAGAAAAAAAGAAAAGGATAAAAAAAGGAAAGAAAAAGGAAAAGAAGCATAGAAATAAAAAAGAATTGGAGAAAAAAGAGAAAATTTCCCACAAAAACTACTATGGGTAGGAAATGTAATTAGTTTGATGGGTAGAAAAATAAATGGATAGGCAAGAGTAAATAGTTTTATTTTTGTGGGTAACTGTGTCATTCTCCCAAAAAAGAAGGAGGCTACATTAAAAAGAAATAGAAATAAAACAAGATTGCATCCCCAACCCGATGGTTCAACTACTAAAATCCGGACCCGATCCATATGCTTGTACTCCCCTTCACATGACTTAGTAATGCAAAATCATCGCGCATGAAATAACTTGCTTAGGGGTCGCTTGGTAGAGTGTATAAGAATAATGTTGAAAAAAGTGTATTAGTAGTGCATACATTAGTTATGCAGATATCATTTCTTATCAAATGTTTGGTGTGATGTATTAAAAATTAAAATCCATTACATTTTTTTTAAGAAAATTATTTGTTTACAAAAATACCCTCTATATTATTTAGCTTTGAGAGACTTTAAGGATAATTTTGTCGTTAACCATGTTAATGCAAGGATTAATAGATTTGGTATTTCTAATGCCATGGTTTGTTATGCATTAATTAGAGGTCGTTTGGTAGAGTGCATTAGAGAAAATAATGCATGCATACCTTTGTGTATTAGTAAAAATTTATTTGATACACTTTTTCAACATATGTATAATTAACTTAACTAATACAAGCGTTAGTTATACACCCTATTTGGTATTATCCTATATATAGTTGGTTGTTTGGTAGGGTGTATAAGAATATTGCGGAATAAGGTGTATTAGTAATACATGAATTAGTAATGCATGAGTTAGTAATGCAAGCATTAGTTATGCAGGTATTATTTTTTATCTACTGTTTGGTATAGTGTATTAAAATTATAATGCATTGTATAACTTTTAAGAAAAATTATTTAACAAAAATGCTCTCCATATTCTCTAGCTTTAAGGGACTTTAAGGATAATATTGTCTTTAATTATACTAATGCATGGATTAATAGCCTTGGTATTACTAATGACATGGTTTTCTATGCATTACTTATACACAGGATAATACCAAGTATGATGTATAACTAATATAACTAATACAAATATTAGTTTAGTTGGCGTGCTCCACTTGACCTGGAGCTGCTTTTTATTTTGATATGATATGTTTGTATATATATATGTATGGGTATGACGTGGCTCAATCCCGTCTTTATACATATATATATTAAAAAAATATAATAAATAAAATATTAATAATGCATAGAGTTAATACTACGCATTATTGTGTTATATCAGTCAACATTTGCAAATTGCGATTAGTGACAAATGATTCTCCAAGAAATGAAGAAAGCAATAGGTGCCTACCGCGAAGTGCTGAGGCTGGTGAGGCGACTTCCAAAGGACACCCGGCCTTACTACGCAAAATACGCCCGAGAAAATTTCGTCAATTACAGAGAAATCGACTCAAATGATCCTAATGCTCTTCAGGAACTCCTTCAACGAACTTACAACCATTCCCTCTGGGTCCTTAATAAGGTAAACAACAAAACACTAAAATAGAGTGACATGTATTATAGCTATTGTAGAAGTCATTAGTGCCCCTTTTACATTTATTTAGCATTTGGTTTAATTGGATTGAGTATTTATCGATACACCCACTTGCAATTTCTTTTTGTTTTGCAGTATTCTGTGGACCAATCTGCAGCGGATCGCCTGAAGAATATATGCACGGCTTGATGGTTCGTCTTGTCTGCCAACTGTTTGTTACTATTTCCCAAAGAGCTTTGTTCTTTTGTTGCTCTTTCTTTCTTTCTTCCTTGTATTTTGAATTGGATATTCTGCATTAGACACTTGATATACAGTTTCTGATGCTTCATATAATAACTTTTGAGAATTGATGAGCTTTGCTAATTGTAACTGTTTAAAGTAAAATTCACTGAGAAATAAATTTAAATTTAAGTTAGTTTTACAAGGTCCAAAGTCCAAGATCCATCTATGATATAGAGTAAATAAGGTCAAGTCAGAGTTTCACATGTGATGGACAAGTATTTTGATGGAAAATGGGTGGACAGACACTTGAAAATTCATTTCTTCTTTTGTACATATGTGGAATTTTAGAAACCCAACACATTTACGATATTAAGGAGCATCGTCATGATAGTCAGGTTATTGTGATAGTATTATTGTCACTTTCGCATTACAAACTATACATCATGACCACAGTGTATAGTGTCCAGTTTTTCATGGAGTGTCGCTTAGAGTCTGGCAGCCTATTGCTTCTATGGTGTTGAACTAAACTATTATAGAAGTATGGTGATGTATGTGGGGTAGCATAAGAGGTTCGCTACGGTGACATATTGGTGGAGATAATTCAGTTGTCTAGTCAGTTTGAGTCCAGTTAGTAATACTTAAAAGTTAGCTCAGTAAGAGATTGAGTAATAAAATGTGAAGCTGGCTCTAGGAATAATTAATCACCTTAAATTTGGTGTTAATGAGTATTTTTGGGGCAGTGCTGAATCATGAATTTCTTTGGGTTTGGAGGTGGTTCTCACAAGTCACAACAAAGTTTTCGCATGGATCTCACTAGAGGAGAATGTGTGTAGGATCATAAGTTTCCATCTTAGTTCCATATTACGGATCACCATTTTATGCTTGTTTTTATGTATGCTAGAAATAACTATGGATTTGTTCTTTGCTCTCCCCAAGTTTCTCTGTTGCCCTTTGTGGGTTGCATTGTGGTATCTAACAACAAAGTTGAAGCTTCTATTAGCATTGGTATAAGTTCTATGTTGGACAATGAAATGCCAAAATTATTCTGCTTTATTTAGGGCTTAAGTTTGTGAGTTCATGTTTTATTGGAATTCTTTGGTAATATAACTTCAAACTGCAGATTTTCAACATATGTTGTCATTCCTAGGTCTGGTTATCTGTAGCACTACAGAGGTGTATAAGTGGCAGATCAATATCACATTAAGTTTTACTTTGAAGAGCTATTCATTAGCTGGTTGAATTAATTTTTGAAACTGTAGATTCTTCTGAATGACATCTCAAACAACGTGCCTAATTATCTTTAGGTTCATGAAATAGTAAAAAACTTGCTCAACCAAATATGCTTATAAGCTGAAAAGTCATAAGTTGACTTATGGCTTTTGACTGATTTCGGTGCTTATAAGCATTTTGGATGTCTACACTTATAAGCCAGTTAAACCAGCTTATAAGCTTAGCCAAACACCCTCTATATTAGACACATCCAGTCCAAGGCCAATGTGCTTTTATAGGAAGGAAATGTCCTCATTTTTTTTTTCTTTTCTCACTTCTTAATAGATGCTTTTTTGAAAATCAAACTAGTTTGTGAACTGTGTTGGTCCTGTTCCTGCAGAAAATTCTGCAGCATTTTTCATAATTAAGGTTGGTTGGGGATGGTAGTTGTAACTGGGGAAGGAACAAACTTTTATTTGCTAGTTTTTCATAAGTCACTTATCAATTATGCTGATTAAAATAGTGCATACTACTTCAAAGTTCACTTGTCAACGGGCAACAATGCAATTGGTTTATTAGGCTCAATCCATGTCCTTTTCAATTCTAGGCACCTGGATTTCTACTTCAACGATGATCGCATTTGTCAACAACTTTAGATTTGGAGGACTTTGATTAATCTTTGCCCCCCCCCCCCCCCCCCCCC